>JALIZH010003303.1:0-12741 GCA_030522465.1 Rhipicephalus appendiculatus | reverse complement strand
TTCGTAATGCCGTCCGGGACAACCTCGTAGTCCAGAGCGCCTAGACGTCGAAGCACTTTGTATGGCCCGAAGTATCGCCGAAGAAGTTTTTCTACAAAGTCCACGTCGGCGTATCGGCGTCCACACCCAAACGCGGTCGCCGGGCTGGTATTCCCCACGAAGCGTCGTCGAAGAGGTTGTAGCGGCGGCTGTCGGTCGCCTGCTGATTCTTGATACGTAGGCGGGCGAGTTGTCGGGCTTCTTCGGCGCGCTGTAGGTAGGCGGTGACGTCGATGTTTTCCTCGTCAGTGACGTTTGGTAACATGGCGTCAAGCGTCGTTGATGGGTTCCGTCCGTAGACCAACTTGTACGGCGACAGCTGCGTCGTTTCTTGCACTGCCATGTTGTATGCGAAGGTCACGAACGGGAAGGATGGCATCCCATGTCTTGTGCTCAACGTCGACGTACATGGCCAGCATGTCGGCGATGGTCTTGTTTAGACGCTCAGAGGCCGTTGGTCTGTGGGTGATAGGCGGTGGTGCGGCGGTGGCTTGTTTGGCTGTATCTCAAAATGGCCTGAGTTAGCTCTGCAGTAAAGGCCGTACCTCTGTCGGTGATGAGGACCTCTGGGGCGCCATGACGCAGGACAATGTCTTCAACGAAGAATTTCGCTACCTCGGCTGCACTGCCTCTAGGGTAGGGCCCTTGTTTCGGCGTAGCGGGTGAGGTAGTCCGTAGCTACGACGATCCATTTGTTCCCGCAAGTCGACGTAGGAAACGGGCCCCAGTAGGTCCATACCGATTTGCTGGAACGGGCGGTGAGGTGGTTCGATCGGCTGAAGGAAGCCCTGCTGGTCTTGTCGGCGGTGTCTTGCGTCGCTGACAATCTCGACATGTCCTGACGTAACGAGCGACGTCGGCGGCAAGGCGTGGGCCAGTAGTACTTCTCTTGTATCCTTGCGAGCGTGCGGGAAACACCGAGGTGTCCAGCCGTCGGGTCGTCGTGTAGGGCCAGGAGGACTTCTGGCCTCACTGCTGAAGGAACCACGAGGAGGTGTTCGGCCTCGAATGGGCGAGAAGTTCTTCTTTAGGAGAACTCCATTTCGCAGGAAGAACGACAGTCCTCTCTTGAATACCCTTCGGAACAGTGGTGCTCTTGCCCTCGGGAGGTACTCCATAAGGCCCCTTAGTTCTGGGTCCGCTCGCTGTCGCTCGGCGAAGTCGTCGGCACTTATGGTTCCCAGGAAGCAGTCATCATCCAGGTCGTCCTGCGGCGGTGGGTCGACGGGGGCACGAGATAGGCAGTCGGCGTCAGGTGTTTTCTCCCGGACTTGTAAACGACGGTAATGTCGAATTCTTGAAGTCTTAGACTCCATCTTGCGAGACGACCTGAAGGGCTCCTTTCGGGTTAGCTAGCCAACACAAGGCGTGGTGGTCGCTCACAACTTTGAAGGGCCTCCTGTAGAGATAGGGGCGGAACTTTGACGTAGCCCAGACGATGGCGAGGCACTCCTTTTCTGTTGTGGAATAGTTGGCCTCTGCCTTGGATAGCGACCGGCTAGCATAACTGATGACCTCTTTTCCCAGTCCCGTCCGTCCTCTGCACAAGGACGGCGCCGAGTCCCACGCTGTTTGCGTCGGTGTGCACTTCTGTTTCGGCGTGTTCGTCGAAATGCGCAAGTAACGGAGGCGTTTGCAGGCGTCGTTTTAGTTCTTGAAATGCTTCCTCTTGTGGCGTTTCCCACTTGAACTCGACGTCGGTTCTGGTCAGGTTAGTGAGTGGCTCGGCGATGCGGGCAAAATTTTTGACGAACCGCCTGTAATAGGCGCACAGGCCAAGAAATCGACGCACGGCCTTCTTGTCGGCGGGTGGCGGGAATGTAGCGATGGCGGTTGTCTTCTGCGGATCAGGGCGTACTCCGGACTTACTTATCACGTGGCCCAAGAACAAAGTTCTTCGTACGCAAAGCGGCACTTTTCTGGCTTGAGTGTGAGTCCGGAGGTCTTGATTGCTTGAAGTACAGCTTCAAGTCGCCGGAGGTGTTCGTCGAAGTTTGCGGGAAAACACATCGACGTCGTCCAAGTACACAAGGCAAGTCTGCCACTTCAAGCCGGCCAGTACAGTATCCATAACGCGTTGAAGGTCGCGGGGGCCGAGCAAAGACCGAACGGCATGACCTTTGAACTCGAACAGGCCGTCTGGTGTTATAAAGGCCGTCTTTTCTCGGTCTTCTCTCGTCGACTTCGATCTGCCAGTAGCCTGTCTTCAGGTCCATCGAGGAAAAGTACTTCGTGTTGTGCAGTCGATCCAAGGCGTCGTCTATACGTGGGAGGGGATACACGTCCTTCTTCGTGATCTTGTTCAGGCGACGATAGTCGACGCAGAAACGTAGAGTTCCGTCCTTCTTCTTCACCAATACCACGGGAGACGCCCAGGGACTCTTGGACGGCTTGGATGATGTCGTCGCGAAGCATTTCGTCGACTTGTTTCTTTACGGCTTCTCGTTCTCGCGTAGAAACTCGATACGGGCTCTGACGGATTGGTCGGGCACTTTCTTCTGTTATGATACGATGTTTCGCGACTGGGGGTCTGTCGAATTCTTGACGACGACGAGAAGCAGTCCTTAAATTGCAGGAGCAGACTTTTGAGCTGGTCTTGCTTCGGCTTTGGGAGCCTCGGGTTGACGTCGAAATCTATTCCGGGACCTTGATTCGTCGAAGCAGGTTCGGTAGCATCGGAGAGGGCGAAAGCATTGCTGGTGTCCACGAATTTCTCGATGTAGGCGACCGTCGTACCAATGTTAAGGTGCCTATATTCGTGGCTGAAGTTTGTGAGCAGTACCTTTGCTTTGCCATCACGAAATTCGGCGATGCCTCTTGCGACGCAAATTTGACGGTTCAGGAGTAGGTGCTGAACGCCCTCGATGACGCATTCATGGTTCGCAGTTTTTGCGGTGCCGACGAAAATAATGACGCTGGAGCGCGGCGGAACGGTCACCTGTTCTTCCATCACATTCAATGCATGGTTCCCTGGCGTTGCGTGGGGCGGGAGCGCTTCGTCTGGGGTTAGTGTTATCGACTCAGACCTCAGGTCGATGACGGCGCCGTGGTCACTTAGGAAGTCCATTCCAAGTATCACATCCCTTGAGCAGTTTTGTAGGATTACAAAGCTCGCAGGATAAGTCCGGTTATTGATGGTGACTCTCGCCGTGCAGACTCCAATCGGCGTTATCAGGTGGCCTCCAGCTGTCCGGATTTCGGGTCCACTCCAAGCGGTCTTTACTTTCTTCAGCTTGGTGGCGAATGACCCACTGACGACGGAATAGTCGGCCCCAGTGTCGACGAGAGCGGTGACGTTGTGACCGTGGATGAGAACGTCGAGGTCGCTAGTCCGTCGCCTTGCGTTGCGGTTAGCTCGCGGCGTCGGATCACGGCTGCGTCGATTTGTTGCACTGCTTCCATCATGTTGCGTCGTCAGGTCTAGCTCGGTCCGCGAGGTTTCGTCGGCAGGGCTCTGTCTGCTTCGCGTCGTGTTCAGCAGGTTTCGTCGCGTCGTCGGCGTCGGCGTCGGCGGAGGATCTTCGGTAGTTCGACGTACAGCAACCGCACCTCCATCGGTTGCTGCCCTTAGTTTTCCGGGTAAGGGCTCGGAGATCGGCCCCGAGCCGGACTGGTGTACTGCCTGCGATGAGGTGAGGTGTAGCAGCCTGGCGACGGCGAACGGCAAGGTCGTCGGGGTGTCCACTGCGCTCCTGTGAGGTAGTCGGCGATGTCGCGAGGTCGTTCACCCCGCTGCGGACACGGCGCGTTGACGGCGAAACCGCGCAGCCCCATCCTGTCGGTACTGGCAGCGGCGGTAGGTGTGGCCGGCCTCCCCACAATGGTAGCAGAGCGGGCGGTTGTCAGGAGCGCGCCAGACGTCGGTTTTTCTCGGCGCGTAGCGCTGGCCGACAGGAAGACGGTAGGGCGTCGGTGGTAGCGGCAGCGGCGGCGCCTGGCGATGGAACTGCGGCGACGAGGTGACTTGATGTCGCGGAGCGGGAACAGGACGGCGGACTGCAGCAGCGTAGGTCATAGCCTCCGGATGTGGCTGCGGTGGTTCGGGAACTCCCAACGCCTGCTGGACCTCAGCCCGAACGATGTCGGTGATCGAGTCCACTTGAGGTTGTGGCGAGGGTAGCAGCTTCCGCAGTTCCTCTCTCACGATCACTCGGATCGTTTCGCGCAGGTCGGCGGAGCAGAGCCCTTGGATGTCGGCGAAATGTGGAGTCGAACGGCGATTGTACTGCCGGTTGCGCATCTCCAGGGTCTTCTCAATAGTCGTCGCTTCCGAGACGAAATCCTCGACACTCGTCGGTGGGTTCCGCATCAGTCCCGCGAAGAGCTCCTGCTTGACTCCTCGCATCAGGAGGCGAACCTTCTTCTCTTCGAGCATTTCGGGGTCTGCGTGGCGGAACAGTCTCAGCATCTCTTCCGTGAAGAGTGCCATGTTCTCATTTGGCAGCTGAACACGTGTTTCCAACATAGCTTCTGCCCTCTCCTTGCGGACGACGCTTGTGAACGTGGCAAGGAACCTGGTGCGAAAAATGTCCCACGTGGTCAGGCTTCGCTCTTGGTTCTCGAACCAGGTCCGAGCGGCGTCCTCCAAAGCGAAATAGGCGTGTCTTAGCTTGTCGTCGTTGTCCCAGTGGTTGAAAGTGGCCACGCGGTCGTATGCTTCCAGCCAGCTTTCTGGATCTTCAACTGATGATCCGCGGAATTTTGGTGGTTCTTTAGGCTGCCGGATCACGATCGGTGTAGGCAGCGCAGGGGTTGTCATCGTGCCTGCGGTTGACGTCGCTGGCTTGGAGTGCCTGGTGTGTTCGGCAAGAAGCCCGTACTCTGGCTCGAGGCCCCCTCTGCCTGCGGCTGCTTCGACTTTCCGGGTTGTCCTTTGTGTCGTCTTCTTCGCGGGTCGGGCTTGGGTCAGTACTTCGCGGGGGCGTCCGGAGCATGGACGAAGCAGCACCTCCACCAGACATCTGGTGGAGGTGACATCTGGTGGAGGTGCTGCCTCTTTCATGTACCGGACGCCCCCGTCAAGCCGTGAACCCAGCCCAAATCGTGACGAAGACACCCACCCCGCCACGGACAGTCGAGCCAGCCGCAGACTGAAAGGACTTCCCCCCGCAGCACGGACTCCTACCGGAGAAGCCAAAAGCCACGGCGACGCAGACGACAGGCACGATGATGGCCGCTGTGTCCCCTGCAACGATCGTTACCCAGCACCTCCACCAGATGTCACGTGGTCGTGACGTCGACGAAGGCAAGAGTCGGCGTGTCAAAGAAGAAACTCTTTATTAGGCCGAACTTGTGGCCGGAAAACTGAAGGTCAGACTACAGCACTACACACTGGCAGTGATAGCGGCGAACAGAGCGTCGGCCGTCGATAATCTGAACATCGTTGGAGCGCGCCGGCTTTTATGCATCACGCGTCGAACATTCTAGCCTTATCACTGGTCATCGCGCAAGCTCTGGAATAATCTCGAGTGGTCGCGTCTTGCGCGCAATCTTAACAAAACGATCGACAATAATCGCGAAGCTTCTCGAATGCTAAGGCGTGGTCTGCGCCGAGCGTTACTGACAGTCTTTGCGGGCGGAAACCGAATACAGCAAACGCGAAAATAAGAAACGCGCGTGGCAATATCAAGTCACCTTGATCTGATAGCGCAAATGCTACGTTAATTATAAAATAAAGGTATAGTTCTTCCCGACGAAATAACACATTGAGACGAGTACTGTCTCCCATAAAATTTGCCAAGAATTCGAGGCTGAATAAGAAAAACTAGTAACTCAAATACACTATTCGAGCAGTATCTAACCAGAAAAGGTTGCCACATTAAACTCGTTGGGCGTGCGCGGAAACCGCTCCGTTTCCTTCGCCGAACGCCGACAGTTCCCCTGCCCCTACTTAAGCCGCCATCTTTTGGTGAGCATGGCTTCACTCCAGCATTTTTTTTATCCTCTTCGCACGAGCTCTGCGATGGAGACCACCACGCATAGCGACCTTTGGAGACACCGCGCACAGCGTCGCATACGTTTTGCACTGAGGCATCAAACAGCACACCAACAAGCTGAAGCTGCTTGCAGTCTGCCGCGGTGGTGTAGTTACGGCACTCGGCTGCTGACCCGAAGGTCGCGGGTTCGATCCCGGCCGCAGCGGTCGCATTTAGATGGAGGCTAAATGCTGGAGGCCCATGTACTGTGCGATGCCAGTGCACGTTAAAAAGAACACCACACGGTCAAAATTTCCGGAGCTCTCCACTACGGCGTCCATCAATCATATTGTGGTTTTGGGACGTAAAACCCCAGATATTATATTATTATTATTAGAAGCTGATTGCACGCAACCTAGCACTGATTATACGTGATAATATCCCCAGCTGGCCAAATTAAGCTTCACACGCGAGAACTGAATGCCGCGCACCGCGATTGCACCCGAACGTTGCGTTCCACAACTACGCAGCAAGGCGAGCAGGAGCATCTTGTCTGTGACGTAAAAACGATCGCAGTGCCAGCCTCTCCAGTGGAGGCCCTCGCGGCCAATTTTTCCTCTTGAAAATTACGTACCACGAACGCCTTTGCGTTTGTCAACTCCCCGTGTATTAAAGGTTCTCATTCATATTGCGTAAGACGGTAGACTGCCTTTTCTTGCAAAAACGACTTAGCCGAGTGCAAACTCTCCGAAACTGGCTCTGCAGTGAAAACCAGGACAGCATTAAGCCTCCCACTTCACACACGATCATTGTGCGCGCTAAAAGTAGCGTCCCCTCTGAGAAGCCACGTGCGCACGACGCTAAGATGCACACCTAGAGCTTTCCAGCAAAAGACAAACACCGCAGAAACAAACTGAAGGACACAGGAAATAAGAGTAAAAACATTGAGGTTAATAAGTTTGAGGTTACCGGTATGCTACTCTATTCTGTAAACAATGTACGGCAGCAAACCAGAAACGCGTCTGGTTGACCTCCCTGCCTTTAATTTCTTTCCTTCCTACTGTTGCTTCTCCTCCTCCCCTTTCATTATGCAAGGGGGGGGCTCTGACGAGGAGTCACGGAGTCACCCTCGATCGGGCGCGCATCACTTTCCTGCCAGGTAAGATAACACCGGCACGCTCCTCAGTGGTTGGCTGTCGGCGCAACCTAAATTGCCTCGCCCGCATCCCACGCCCAAGAGAAGGCCACCCTTAAATACTCTTAGAATACCGCCCACTGAGTATTACGCTCAAAGTTATAGAACCTGCTGGGTGATTCCACGTAAGATCGAACAAAGCATGGCCGGTCGACCTCTTAAATTTATTTCAAAATTTAATATATTGTTGCCTGATGACTGGAAAGAAGGGATCCACAATTGGTTTTGCTGAAAAAAAAATTTTTCGAAGCACCGGAAATCAATAATGACGACGAGGTGGAGTGCCACGCTTACCTGCTCTGCTGTTTTTCCCGACTTTGGTGATGAGTTACACAAAATATACTAAAGCTACGTACTTCAAACTTGTTTACCTAAATATATGCTTGCTGTCGCTTGCGTTCAGCTATTTTTGGTTTCTCTGGGCAGTGTATATATTTTTATAAAAAAATCTTAAAATCGACCCAGGAAACGTTTTTTGGCCTACTTTGCAGGTCTTTATTTCAGAAAAAACGTACGTCAGAGCGGCGAAAATTCCGCATTACGTTCTCAGAATGTTTATTTATAAAATTGCCAAAGCTTATATTAATATCACTTTTCAGTAAGGATATACGATCGCGCTAACATCAAGAAAACAACATACAGTGGAAAATTCTGACGACGATTTAAAAAAAACCCCATTTTTTATATTTCTTAAAATTTTTCCCACCTATTCTCTTGCACATCAGCTTTCACAATCAATAAAAACATGTTGCATAATTTTGTTTCTCTTGCAGTTACGACCCGTCGAATGAGGGCCGTGCGCAAAGATAGGCAATTGTAGATCGTATTTCCTACACGCTAGCTGTATAGAATGCAGGCCTATACTTCAGTTTCTTAAAATTGAAGGAGCACTGAAATAGCTGTCGGCTGAAATGAGGACGCCAATTTCGAAATGATTTCGTCACGGGAGTGGCCATGAGTGCGGGGTTACCGAGCAGGCGCGCGCGCACCGTCCGGCGTGTTCCGGTGCAGTAAGGGCTCGTTTTCGTGTCCTCAGACGGATAGATCGCGATACAGCCGGGGGTAACTTCAACACATGTACAATTGTGCATTGGAGCGTCGCTATTTTATCCGCCCTTTGCTCACATCGCAGCCACGCGCTGTTAACACGGCGGAGATAGAAGTGCAGACGTAGCAGACATTGTTTGCGCGATTTGTTTGTTCAAAGTAAACGCAAACAAAAGCACGTCTACAATACGAACTTGTATATTTAAACAAAGGCGTTCCGAGGCGACTGATGCAACTTGGACACGGCTGTTGGGATTCCAACGCATGGGCTTGGCGCGTAAACAGAGGCGATCGGACAAGGTCACAGACTCGATGTCTGTAGCTCGAGTTTCCCGGCCGCATTCGGCGCCCGCACAGGAAACACTTCACGGCGCCGACGTAGAAGTTGAAATTTGACTGCGTTCCCTCACTGGTGCTTATGTGGAAGCACCATGAAAACTCTGTCAGGAAGCTGCTAGAGCTGGCTTCACGCATAGGGACGACAGCCGCTTTCACCAGAGAAACTGCGATGCGCCAACTGATCTCAGTGGAAAGCATAAACGTGGCGCTCCAGCGCCCAAATCAAAAAGGGAACAAACGCAAAACTATAGGTAACCGGATGCACCTGCCTATCTCAGATGACGGCAGCAGACGGCGTGTACTGGCCGTGCGCACGGTTCGCTTCTCACACTTAATTCGACTCCGATAGTCTTGCTTGCGCTTTGCTCTGTTCCTGTGCGTATTATGGAGGCAAAGTGTAGCTCTGAGCGAGAGTACTGTGCCGACTACCTTTCGAAGCACAAGAAGCTCATTTTTAAAGAAACGAAATTTTCGCAGAGTTACCATCACACCTTGATGCCGCAGTGCATAAGGAACCTCACGCGTACAACACTGCTTTCTAATCATTCACTACCGTGTCTCTCACAGTTAATTTCCAGCGTTGAGACGTAACTACTCGACGCAATATGATGCCAAATTGAAAAGCCATAAGCGATCACATATGTCATACAATCTTCAGACCTACATGGTGCGCTCAGTCTTGCGCAAGGGTCTCATTCGACGGGTCGTAACTGCAAGAGAAACAAAATTATGCAACATGTTTTTATTGATTGTGAAAGCTGATGTGGAAGAGAATAGGTGGGGAAATTTTATGAAATATAAAAAATGGGGTTTTTTTTTAATCGTCGTCAGAATTTTCCACTGTATGTTGTTTTCTTGATGTTAGCGCGATCGTATATCCTTACTGAAAAGTGATATTGATATAAGCTTTGGCAGTTTTATAAATAAACATTCTGAGAACGTAATGCGGAATTTTCGCCGGTCTGACGTACGTTTTTTCTGAAATAAAGACCTGCAAAGTAGGCCAAAAAACGTTTCCTGGGTCGATTTTGAGATTTTTTATAAAAATGTATACACTGCCCAGAGAAACCAAAAATAGCTGAACGCAAGCGACAGCAAGCATATATTTAGCTAAACAAGTTTGAAGTACGTAGCTTTAGTATATTTTGTGTAACTCATCACCAAAGTCGGGAAAAACAGCAGAGCAGGTAAGCATGGCACTCCACCTCGTCGTCATTATTGATTTCCGGTGCTTCGAAAAAAATTTTTTCAGCAAAACCAATTGCGGATCCCTTCTTTCCAGTCATCAGGCAACAATATATAAAATTTTGAAATAAATTTAAGAGGTCGACCGGCCATGCTTTGTTCGATCTTACGTGGAATCACCCTGCTGTCGTTTCCAGAGCACCAACATTTCAGTGAAACATCGATAAAGCTGTTGCATTTTCCGTAGTCACGATGTATTTTGCTCGTGTTGTTGACATGTGGGAATTGCCGCAACAAGCCGGAAGGGATTAGAAAGAGGTAAGAAGGCCGAAGCGGCCTGTAATTCAACACTGGCTGCTTTATAGCGGAGTGCCTATTAAGCAGAATTATTTCACTGTAAGCGGCTTGCAGATCCACGTTTGCGGCTAAACATAAACAGTCAGAGTATGACACATATTTAAGCGGCATCAATTATGAACAATCAGAGAATGACACATTTTTCAGCGGTATCGATTACATTAGTACTGCTTCAAAGTTACGACGATTTCAGATACGAGTACTGTGGGCACGCTTAAAACAGGCTCAAGGAGTCCGGCACGTAAGCACGATAACCATGTCCAGGAATTAGGGACATCGCCGAACAGCGCCTCTAGCGGTCGCCCTTGGAAACATGCTCGTTTTCTATGGGGAGAGCGTCGTTTTTCGCGAATAACTAATGGTAGAAGCCATCTTTCACTAAGTTCCCGAGGAAATAGGCTCTACGTAACCATCCCGACATGTCATGGAAGCAGCAACATTATTTACGTCCAAAAACCCGTTCCAAATTGCGGGCGAAGTTTTAAGTATGGGAGCCTATGGAAACGGTCAAATTTAGGAGGGTTTTCTGGCCACAAAAATGCGATTTGCGACGAAACAGTAGCATCGATTGGTAAGTTCCCGGGGATTTATCAACTTCAATGACTCAGCTATCACCTGGTTGCAGCAGCAACTCTTCGATTGGCGAAAAAGTTGTTCCAAAACCGCAGTTTTCATAACAAGGTCGCGGAATTCATTGTGGTAGATATATAAACTGGGTTTTCGTCCGCAGAAACGCGTTGAAGCGATAGCCGAGCGCGTTGGACGACGAGAGATCAAAGTCGCTGATAACGCAACCGCGAGTTCGCAGGTTCGATCCCGGCTGCGGTGTCCTTTTTTTTTCTCGCTTAGTCTCGATGCCTTTCGCCAGATGGCATACGACGAAATGTAGGTCATTTAGTTTCGGTTCTTGTTTTTGTTACGTTCGATCCGCACCAAAGTTATCCTGCAAAAAATAACTGGTTTCATGGTATCGTACAATACTAAAATGCTTCTAAGCGCCTTTCTCGTTTAGATATAAAGTATCCAGTCAATAAACAGAAAAAACGCAGATAACATGTTTTTTTAAAGTTAGGTTTCTTAAGCTAAATGTTTATGGAGATATGAATATTTTTGCCTCTCCAGCTATGCTTAGGAAATGTGTATTTGTGCGACTCTTGTACTGCCTGAAACGTCTGAAACGTTTATCGTCGATTGTGTGGCATTAAAAGACACAAAAGTATACAATTTTCCAGCAATCGCCGTTGTGGTATTCGTGCAATGGAATACAGCTGAAGCTATTTGACGAAGTCCATTTGCGTTATAACAAAGTGGAATTTCTTCGTAAACCATCATGGTCCGCGATTCTGAAATAAGTTGCAATAACGATTTCGTATTGTTTGTTCGTCGATAATGTCGCGGCATTTTTACAGGAGGAAGCAAGTCATGTTAAGTTTCTTGCAGACCCCGTGGATAAGAAGTTTTCTGTTAACATATTTGTCAAAAAAGACGGCTGGGCATTTTATGAACTTTACACGTTCTAGCGCTGGTTTGATTAGTGCAAGAGAACAGAAATTCTCCGCTGCGGACTTATGCGGTGAATTAAAACAATATGTTGATTTTTCGAGCGTAAGCTCTCTGACGCTATATGTTCCAAGTTTATTCCTCGCGTCTCATTGACCTTCAGCCGCCGGAGCTCTAGCGTGGCAGGCGTGACGTCACACCACGTGGTCCGCTGGCTAGAGGCCTCGCAGCTGCGGTACCACATGACCAGGAACGAATGTTCAAAGCTGCTTCTGCCAGCGCTTGGTCCTGCAATGTACGGCACGTGGGCTGGGATCGTCCGTGCATGCGCTTGAGCGGAAGCGACAGCCTGAATGCACTCATCCATTACACATAGCTATGAGGCAGGCTGTGAAATCTTAAGCAAAGTGGAAGTTGCCAGCTCAAAAACATCGCAGCCAAGAGAGGCCAAAGTAGCACGTTACGGAGACGCTTAGCAAGCGCGGACGCGTGCCGAGGCCAAAGCTACTGCAGCCCCCGCCGTGGTTAATCAACACGAACAATTACAAACTGAAGAAGAAGCCGAACTTTAACGAAACACTGCGTCTATAATCTTTGGGAAACAAAGCCAAACCCACGTTTCGCTCGCTATAGATATGTTTTACAAGAGTTTAGCACACCCATTTTTCTTTCTGTATTTGGCGCTAGCTTTTTTGAACAGAACGATTTGTGGATGTCCTTGCACTCATTATTCGCACAAATTAGGTTTTGAACCGGAAAGTCTGCGATGCATTTCAGAGTTCCGTCCAGCATACATAAATACTCGAACATTTAAGTGCGGTGCACTTTAGGGTGGCAGGCTGTCGTACGCTGTCGTCGTCGCTTGGCGTAACTCAGGCAGAACCACATATAGCATAGCCAGCTGTAGCATACTGAGCGCGCGCTTCGCGCCAAAGAGAAGTTTGCTTCCTCTTGTTCTTCGAGTGCCATGATGATGATTTTAACGCGTCTTCTTCCTCCTGTTCCTTGAGCGCCTTGATGATTATACGCGTATCAACGCAGGCAGAACGACATATACCATAGCCAGCTGCCGCATATTGAGCGCGCGCTCACGCAAGGAGGGTCTTCTTTCTCTTGTCCTTCGAGCGCCTAAAGTGCGGACATTACTGTTATGGCTGGGGAAAT
>JALIZH010003299.1:0-10999 GCA_030522465.1 Rhipicephalus appendiculatus | reverse complement strand
GCTAGTTGCTTGAGGATCTCTACTTGTTGCGTCTGTATCTCGTCTTGCTGCTTCTTCAGAAGGTTCAGTTGTCTTTCTATTGTTTCTAACCGCGTATCTGTCTCGGCCTTATATGCAAGAAAATAATGCGGTGGTGCTGATACCTGTGGACCAGCGTAAGATGGAGTCGAGGTGGATGACAGTGTAGGGGTGTTATGTTTGCTGGCACTGCGACCCAGTGGAGTGAAGGACGGACTCACCTTGTCCGATGGAGACTGCCTTGGCTGCTTGTGCGGGGGTTCTTCGGAAGACGCTGGCGGCTTCTGGGAGAGGAGTGCCCGTACATAACTTGGGGTTTTCGGCTTTGGTGGCAGTGGCGGTGGCGCCGGTCGTTTCGTTGTGTAGCCTGGCAGACTGCCAGACCTGGGTCGGGGTTCCGGTTGTGGGTCCGGTTGTGGGTCCGGTGTGGTATCTTGTAAAGTTGAAAACCGGTTCTGGAGTGGCAGAGATGGATAGTTTTGGTCGTTCTTCTTTGTTGGTTTAGTTGGTCGACTCTGGCTTGTTTGGCTCTTCTGAGGCTCAGCAGAGTCAGTTGGTGTGCTCCTGAGTCGTCTTTTTTCCGCGGCGATGCGGGCGAGCTTGTCGGCCTGCTGTTTCTTGGGACACCGTGGGTCGCGAGCCCCGTGTGGTCCCTCGCAGTTGAAGCACTTAAGTTCACATTCGTGCGCTGTACGTTCGGGTTGTTGGCCGGCAGGGAACTGTTGACCACATGTCTCGCAACGAGTGAATTCATGTGCCGTGCGACATACATCGGCGCGGTGGCCTATGGTTAAACAAATGGTGCATTGTACAGCGCGAGGGCGAAAAGGTTGTGTTTTTGTGAGCCACAGGCCCATCTTGACTTCCTTGGGCACCGTAGCACCCTTCACTGTGAGGAGTATAGTCTCTGACTGGCCTATTCGGCGTGCTGCAAGAATCTGCCGGTCTTCGATGCTAATGATGCTGAGAAGCTGGTTGTCAGGGATATCCTTGGGAAGGCCATGAACAACGCAGCGTGCGTGGTGTGCTTCGGCTGCCACATAGGCGGTCACGTCGTGGCGTTTTCCGTTAAGCGTCAGTGAGCGCAAGCCAGCGAGTTTCTGCGTCGCTGATTCTCGCCCGCTTGTCGCCGCGACAAGGTTCTGTAGCGTTCTTACTTGTATGTTGACGTCGCGCACCTCAGACGCCGTGAGTCCAGCAGCGACGCCGATGGCGTTGGTGACTTGATAGGTCGGATACTTTGCAAGGTTGAGTTGTGTGCCCAGTCTCAAGATGATGGTCTGTGGGCTAACGTGGCGTCTCACAACATGCACAGGAGTGGCTTGTTGATCTTCAAGCTGGTCATCCATGGTTGTTTCGTCGTCCATCACGCCGGAACGCAGGGTCGTGTTTCCCCCTGCCGCCGGTGAGGCTCCGGCGGTGAGGGTTAGTGAGGCTGCCGTGTCACAGGTGCGGGAATCAGCATCCAAAACTAGAGTACACTGCTCCGACATACCCTACATGATGCCCATGTGGTGCCGGAACACTGGTCGTATCCTTGAGAAACGTAGAGCGTCGTAAATCCAGTGACTCGGGTATTTCGGGCGAAAATCGCAGAGCCGTGGCGATGTGCGTCTTGTCGCCTCAAGCCCCCTGGTGGGCACGCCGCGACGATACCTGAAGAACGAAGCAAGAGAGAGCCCTGAAGTCGAAACTTCGCGGCCGGAAGAAGACCTGACGACGCCACGTGGAAGCAGCGGAGCAAACTACCGCAGCCGTGATCCGACGCCGCAACCCAACCGAAACGCACGACGACGAACCAGCCAGTGATGTTCCGTCCTGAACAGAAGAATTCCCTTTACGATGCCCGAAAATTCCCCATTTCCGGCATTTTTTCCCCGCATACATCGCCAAATATCCCCGCATATTTCCCTGCACAAAAAAAGTTTATATATATATATATATATATATATATCTTGTTACGATGCGATGCGTTTATTTACAAGAGATGATGGATGCGAGAGCCCAGGGATCGAGCAGGTCACAGTCCGAGCCAGCGTCGTTCTCCTCTTCTTTCACGCGTCCCCCCCAGTATCGTAGCAATTCCCCCCTTTGCAGACGAAGCCCACCGGGCGAGTCAGTTTTCGTTGCGATGATGAAAGCGCTTGAGACGCGCAACATGGACGATGTTGGTCTTGCTTGAGCGGTGGCCACTGGACAAGAGCCGGGATATCACGTACGTGACATCGCTCAGGCGTTCCAAGACAACAAAGGGGCCAGTGTAATTGGCCAGGAACTTCTGGTATAGGCCGCGCTTGCGAAGCGGTGTCCAAAGCCACACCAAATCGCCTTTCTCATAGAGTACGTGTTGGTGGCGTTCGTCGTAGCGGTTCTTAGAGCGTCTTTGGGAAGCGAAAGTACGAAGGCGGGCGATCCGCCGGGCTTCTTCTGCGCGGCAAAGGGTTTCAGCGAGAGTAGGTTGGTCGGTTTCAGAGAACGGAAGAATAGTGTCCAGAGCTGTGCGTGGCTGGCGTACGTAGAGCAAATAAAATGGACTATATCTGGTTGTCTCGTGCTGTGCGGTATTGTAGGCGAAAGTTATAAATGGCAGGACGGCGTCCCACGTTTTGTGTCCGGAGTCAACATACATGGAAATCATGTTGACGAGAGTTCTATTGGTTCGTTCGGTTAAACCGTTAGTTTGAGGGTGATACGGCGTGGCGTGACGAAAATGGGACATAGCAAGACGAAGGAGGTCTTCAACTACATCAGCAACGAATTGCCGCCCGCGATCACTGATGATGACACGTGGGGAACCATGGCGTAATATAATGTGCGACAGCAGGAAATGAGAAACTTGAGTGGCCGTGGCGGCAGGAATTGCCGCAGTTTCCGCATAGCGTGTCAAGTGGTCAACGCCCACTACAATCCAGCGGTTTCCGTTTGTTGATCGCGGAAAAGGACCGAGCAGATCAACACCAACGACCTCAAATGGTGAACCAGGGGGTGCTATGGGATGAAGTAGTCCTGCTGGCTCGCTTGTCGGACGCTTGTAGCGTTGACATCGTTCACAGCTCGCAACGTATGCAGATACACTTCGACGCATTTTCGGCCAGAAGAAGCGCTCTTGTGTGCGCTGAAATGTCCTGGAAAAGCCCATATGTCCAGAGGTAGGGTCGTCGTGCATTGCTCGAAGTACGTGACGTCGCAAATTTGTGGGCACGACTAGAAGTAAACGGGCGCCTTTGCCGGAATAATTTTTCTTGTAAAGAATGTCATCCTTGACGACGAAGCAGCGTTGACCGTTCGTTGACAGTGTAGTTGCGCTCCGGTTTACTTAAGCAACGACTAGCATAAGCAACGACGTGTTCAACAGCTCCATGGCGTTGGACCAAGACGGCGCCGAGACCTACACCACTGGCGTCGGTATGTAATTCGGTGGCAGCAGATGGGTCATAATGGCGAAGCACGGGTCCTGAAGTGAGAACAAACTTGAGTTGCGAAAATGATGACTCGCATTCCGCTGACCACCGAAAAGGCACATCCTTGTTGAGTAGGCAAGTCAAAGGGTAAGCAAGGTCGGCGAACTTAGGCACGAAGCGACGAAAGTACGAGCATAAGCCCAAAAAGCTTCGCAACTCTCGTACAGACTGAGGTTGCTTGAAGCCGCTGACTGCAGCGACCTTATGAGGATCCGGTCGAACGCCATGCTTGTCAACCAGGTGACCGAGAACCAGAGTCTCACGGTTGCCAAAGTGACATTTTTTAGAATTCAGGGTGAGCGCAGCTCTCTCAAGGCAGGTGAGAACAGTGTCTAGGCGACGGTTGTGCTCATCGAATGTACGGCCAAAAATTATAATGTCGTCAAGGTAGCAAAGACAAACTTCCCACTTAAGTCCACGCAAAATAGTGTCCATGAAGCTCTCAAACGTGGCTGGAGCGTTACATAAGCCGAAAGGCATCACATTGAATTCAAATAGACCATCTGGAGTTGTGAAGGCCGTTTTCTCCTTGTCATCCGGATGCATAGGGATTTGCCAATACCCAGACCTGAGATCCACGGAGGAGAAGTACGATGCAGAATGCAAGCAATCAATGACGTCATCAATCCTGGGCAGCGGGTACACATCTTTTTTAGTAACGGAGTTGAGACGTCTGTAGTCCACACAGAATCGCCATGTACCGTCCTTCTTCCGGACCAGAATCACAGGGGCGGCCCAAGGGCTACACGATTCTTGGATGACCTTTTTCTTTAACATGTCTTCGACCTGTTGAGCAATGACCTTGCGCTCTGCAGATGAGACACGGTACGGTTTCTGCCGGATAGGGTGAGCGGATCCTGTGTCAATCACATGACGGGTACGTGACTCGGGTACGGTAGTTTGCTCGTCATTCTGTGCAAAGTCGAAAACAGTGGCATGCTTGGCAAGGACTTTGACCAAAGCTTGGCGTTTTTCTGATGACAGTGACTTGTTCACCATGCTCAGAAAGTGGTCTTCTGTAGGGTTAGTTGCAGAAACGATGTCTACGCTCTGGTCGCTCAAAGATGCAATGAAACTACAGTTCACATTTTGTTCAAAGAGAGCCAACCGCATCCCACGGGGTAGCGTGACAGGTTCAGTAGAATAATTTAAAACCCATAATGTCGATCGCCGATCGCTGACGGAAAGAACGCAACGCGGCACGAGCACATTTTTCTTGGCGCAATTGAGAGGAACCGGCTCCACAAGAGCATCAAACGTACCGGCGTCTGAGGCACAGGTATCAACGGGGACATTTTTCAGCGAGTTGGGCGGCAAGATGACATCCTCAGTGACGGTGACGGCTCCTTGGCAGCGCTTGGGATCATCAGTAAATGCCGATAGCAAAATTTCACCGGCGCCGCAATCTACGGTGGCACCACACTCTCGTAGAAAATCGATTCCTAAGATGATTTCATGCGTGGAGCTGGTCAGGACGGCAAATTCTACCTTGTACACCCTGTCTCCCAAAGTGACCCTCACAACACACACACCGAGAGGGCACAGTGTCTCCCCACTCACTGCACGAAACGTTGCACAGCTGTCCCAGCGAAACATCACTTTATGTCCTAGCTGCAATTTAAAGTTAAAACTCATCACTGAAACAGCTGCTCCAGTGTCTATTAAAGCCGTTGTAGGCAGTCCATCAACGAGCACGGGGACCTTGTTTTGCGTCATAAAAACTGGTGGAGGCATAGGTGAATGCAGTGAAAAATGATCGGCGACCTCACCTCCATCGGCCGCGCCACCTGGTTTCCCGGTGGTGGGGAAGTGACGCGGTGACGGGGAGATGGAGAACGGTGCCGGCGTGCAGGTGGGGGGCGTCAAGCTTCGTACGGATGAGGGCGAGTCGCTGCGGAAATTCTGGTGGAAATTGTGTCCGAAGCGCGTGTCATTGCGGGCGTTTTGCTGGAAGCCATTCCCCACGAACGTGTTCCGCATCGAGCGCGTACCACCGCGCCAGCTGTTTCTTCGAGGAGAAGCCGGTGGTCCCTCGTAGTGGCGCTGTGATTCGCGACGCCTCTGAGCGCAGAATCGAGCCACATGTCCACGGAAACCGCAGTAAAAGCAGACAGGGGCATCACGCACATCGCCAAACCTTCCACGAGGCACCGTGTACCCGTGATCGTCCCACGAGGACATGTGCACCATTGTAGGTGGTTGGTTGAAGGCGTTTTGGAGATCATTGCGACGACGCAGGTTGTCGGTTTGTTGCCCCGGTGCTCTTGATGGGGGCACATCATACACCGTGGCATCCACGGCTGCACACATTGCGTCGTATGACAGAGACGCATCATGGGCACGTGCCCTTGTCGGGATGACGGCGTCACATCGTCCAAGTTCTTCGCGTACGATTTGTCTAATCGTTGCGGCAAGATCACAGGATGGCGTCGTGGTGACGTCGACGCTTGCAACGGTGGTGACGTTGGCAAGTCTACCAAACTTGGGCGTAATGCGCCTGGCCTTCAAAGTCTCAAACATGCGGCAATGTCCAATTACATCTGCTACAGACTCCAAGGCGTCCTTGCCTATGAGGAAATTGTAGACGTCCTCAGCAATCCCTTTGAGGAGATGTCCAACCTTGTCATCTTCTTTCATTCGTGGGTCCACAGACTTGCACAGTTTCAGGATTTCCTCAATGTAAGTTGTGCAAGTCTCGCCGGGGACTTGAGCACGCTGCATCAAAGTTTGTTCAGCGCGCTTCTTCTTCATTGATGGGTCCCCGAAGCAGCTCGTTATTTCCTTCTCGAAGGCTTCCCATGTCACTATTGTTTCTTCGTGGTTTTCGAACCACACTAACGCCGTACCTTCGAGAAACAATCCGACGTTGGTCAACCGGGAGGCCGCATCCCAACGATTGTATTTGCTCACCCGATTGTAGTGCTTTAGCCATTCTTCAACATCTTCTCCGACTTTCCCAGAGAAGGTTCGTGGCACCATTTGTTGTGGCCACGCAGCGCCAGACGCAGACCGCGTGTTGTCACCGTCAGCAACCGGGTCCATCGAGAGTGGCGGTAGTCCAGCCAGTCGGCGGCTTCGGCGTAGCTCGAGATGTGGCGCTTCCGTGATCGTTCGCCCGGGATCTCTCTGCTGTACCCAGCACCTCCACCAATCTTGTTACGATGCGATGCGTTTATTTACAAGAGATGATGGATGCGAGAGCCCAGGGATCGAGCAGGTCACAGTCCGAGCCAGCGTCGTTCTCCTCTTCTTTCACGCGTCCCCCCCCAGTATCGTAGCAATATATAAAACTTTTTTTTTTGTGCAGGGAAATATATAGTGTTCGACGTGTTTCAGGCTCTTCCCATCACTTTCTCTTCTTTCCTGCCCAACTCAAAGCATCGCCTCTGAGATCGGCTTTTAATACTACGAAGGAGCTACCTTGGAGCTCGCTTTAAGCGGTATGCGATGCGGAAGGAATGCTGTACATGCTCATGCACACGGCCACTGCATAAGAAGAAAAGTTTATTATTGTTTTTTTTTGTTACTGAGTGACGTGGCGTACAATAATGTGCCTAGCAGACGCTCTGTATCTATATGCACCACATTTTGTACAAAAAGCACGTCAACTTTTCAATAATGGTGACTAAATGTTGTGAAATAAAACAAGCTTTTGTGGTGGTATTTAACATTTTATTGACTTGATTAAGAACGGTTCTGCAAACTACTGTAAAGAAAAAAATAAATGTGAAGTGACTAGAATATATATTGACTGGGTCTTTAAAACCCAGTGTTTTTAAAGACTATGGTTTTTAAAAACGAACCTTAGAGGCTGTGGTTTGGCGCGCTACATGCGCCAGAAACTATTGCGACATGCGAAAGCCTCATGTCCAGTCTTTTGATCGTTATAAAAAAAATTTCGCCGCCCCCCAAAATTCCCTGCAATATCGCGAAGATTCCCTTTTTCCCTTTCGTCCAAAATGACTGTCGAAAATTCCCTGCAAAAGGGAAAATTCCCTGCACGGAACATCACTGGAACCAGCGACCTCGACGTAATATTCGACGGCCACAAAGTCACCGCTCTCGTCGACACTGGAGCCGACTATTCCGTCGTCAGTGGGCCTTTTGCGACGAAGTTGAAGAAAGTGAAGACTGCTTCGCAAGGCCCTGAAATCCGGACCGCTGGGGGTCATCTAATAACGCCGGCCGGTGTTTGCACAGCAAGAGTCACCATCAATAACCGGACTTATCCCGCCAGCTTTCTAATTCTGCAGCAATGCTCCAGGGATGTGATACTGGGGATGGACTTCCTAAGTCAACACGGCGCCGTGATGGACCTGAGGTCTGAGTCGATAACACTGACTTCAGAAGAAGCGTTGCCGCCCCACACGACGCCGGAGAATCATGCCTTGAATGTAATTGAAGAGCAGGTCACCGTTCCGCCCCTCTCCAGCATCGTCATTTCCGTCGGCATCGAAATACCCGCTGACCTTGAAGGCGTCATCGAGGGCGATTAGCACCTGCTTGTGAACCGTCAGATTTGCGTCGCAAGAGGCATCGCCGAGTTGCGTGATGGCAAAGGAAAGGTACTCCTGACAAACTTCAGCCACGAATATAGGCACCTACACATAGGTACGACATTCGCCTACATCGAGAAATTCGTGGACACCAGCAATCCTTTTGCACTCTCTGACACTGCCGAACAATCTTCGATGAATCGAGGTCCCGAAAAAGATTTCGACGTGAACCCCAGCCTCCCAAAGCAGAAGCAAGACCAGCTAAAAAAATTCCCCATCTCCCGCTAAAGGGAACCATGTGTGGATGCGAAGCAGCGGGGAGATAATTAGCTTGAGCGGGAGGAACGTCGCCGCTCTCATTTCAGGGCAGTAGTCCGGGCGCTCATCGCGGCGCTGCGCAGGAGAGCGAATGAGGTGCGCGCGCTCCGTCATTTTCATACCGCGGAACTACCGTGGCGCCCCCCAACGGAGTATGCAGCTCTCACACCACCTGTCGTTCGCACCACTCCGTAGAGGATTCCTAGAGGAAAGGACGGGGGGGGAGACCGTAGGAGAGGAAATAGAGGGGGGAGGGGACGTGCATGCGCTGTGGGGGTGTGGGACGCTCCGTAGAGTAGATGATTCTAAGAGGAGAGAGGGGGAGAGGACTCGCATGCGTTGTGGGGATGTGGGATGCCGGAGCCGCTCCGTAGAGTAGAGTATTCCTAGAGGAGTGAGGGGGGAGAGGACGCGCATGCGCCGCTCCGAAGAGTAGATGATTATTAGAGTAGAGGCAGGGGGTGAGCGTAGGAGAGCACAGGGGAGGGGACGCGCATGCGCTGTGGGGGGGGTGTGGGACGCGGGAGTAGCTTCGTAGAGTAGACGATTCCTAGAGGAGAGAAAGGGGGTGAGCTTAGGAGAGAGGGAGGGGACGCGCATGCGCTGTGGGACGCGGGAAGGAGGGACGGACTAAGCCCCCTCCAAACACATGCAAGCAAAACTAAAGAATGGGGTCAACCTCGGCGACAGACACCACCTGCCTAGCCATTGCTAGGCAGCCTCTCTGTCCTCTCGGCCATGACTCAACTAATGGGGTCAACCTGGGCGACAGACACCACCTGCCTAGCCATTGCTAAGCAGCCTCTCTGTGCTCTCGGACATGACTCTGATGACTGTGTTAGGGTTGACGGCCTTCATATTACTACAGTGTTCTGGTTCGCATAATGGGTGCTTCCCTACTTCATGACAGTGGCCGGACTCGGGACGGGGGGACGCGGGAGGGACGGACAGAGCCCCGAGCATAAGATGCTTCACATCTAAAAATCTGCTCCTGCAATTCAATAACTGCTTCTCATCGTCGTCAAGAATTCGACAGACCGCAGTTGCGAAACATCGTATCATAACCGGAAGAAAGTGCCCGACCAGTGCGTCAGAGCCCGTACCGAATTTAGACGCGAGAACGCGAAGCCGTAAAGAAGCAAGTCGACGAAATGCTACGCGACGACATAATCCAGCCGTCCAAGAGTCCCTGGGCGTCTCCCTTGGTGTTGGTGAAGAGGGACGGGACGCTACGTTTCTGTGTCGACTACCGTCGCCTGAACAAGATCACGAAGAAGGACGTGTACCCTCCCCCACGGATAGACGACGCCCTGGATCGACTACACAACGCGTACTTCTCGTCGATGGACCTCGAGACAGGTTACTGGCAAATCGAAGTCGATGAGAGAGACCGAGAAAAGACTACTTTCATAACTCCAGACGGTCTGTTCGAGTTCAAGGTAATGCCTTTTGGTCTTTGCTCGGTCCCCCGCGACCTTCCAACGCGTAATGGATACCGTACTGGCCGGCTTGAAGTGGCAGACTTGCCTTGTGTACTTGGACGGTGTCGTTGTGTTTTCCTCTAACTTCGACGAACACCTGCGGCGCCTTGAGGCTGTACTTCAAGCAATCAAGACATCCGAACTTACCCTGAAGCCACAAAAGTGCCGCTCGGCCTACGAGGAACTCTTGTTCTTGGGCCACGTGATAAGCAAGTCCGGAGTACGCCCCGACCCTCAGAAGACAGCCGCCATCGCTACATTCCCGCCACCCGCCGACAAGAAGGCCGTGCGTCGATTTCTCGGCCTGTGCGCCTACTACAGGCGGGTCGTCAAAAACTTTGCCCGCATCGCCGAACCACTCAACTAACCTTACCAGGGCCGACGTCGAGTTCAAATGGGAAACGCCGCAGGAGGAAGCATTTCAAGACCTAAAACGACGCCTGCAAACGCCTCCATTACTTGCGCATTTCGATGATCGCGCCGAAACAGAAGTGCACACCGACACAAGCAGTGTGGGACTCGGTGCCGTCCTTGTGCAGAGGACGGATGGACTGGAAAGGGTTGTCAGTTATGCTAGCCGGTCGCTATCCAAGGCAGAGGCCAACTATTCCACAACAGAAAAGGAGTGCCTCGCCATCATCTGGGCTACGTCAAAGTTTCGCCCTTACCTATACGGAAGGCCCTTCAAAGTTGTGAGCAACCACCACGGCTTGTGTTGGCTAGCTAACTTGAAGGACCCTTTAGGTCGTCTCGCAAGATGGAGTCTGAGACTTCAAGAATTCGACGTTATCGTCGTTTACAAGTCCGGATGAAAACACTCTGACGCCGACTGCTTATCTCGCGCCCCCCGTCGAACCGCCACCGCAAGACGACCAGGAGGGTGACTTCTTGGCGCCGACGACTTCGCCGAACGACAGCCAGCCGACCCGGAACTCAAGGGCCTTATGGAGTACCTCGAAAGCAAGACCGCCATTGTTTCGAAGGCATTCAAGCGAGGTACCACGTCGTTTGTCTTACGAAACGGCATTCTCATAAAGAAGAATTTCTCGCCCCTTCGAGCCAACTACCTTCTCATAGTGCCTTCAGCATTGCGACCAGAAGTCCTCCAGGCACTACACGACGACCCGATGGCTGGACACCTCAGACTTTCCCGCAAGCTCGCAAGAGTACAAGAAAAGTACTACTGGCCGCGCCTTGCCGCCGACGTCGCCCACTACGTAAGGAC
>JALIZH010003297.1:0-16442 GCA_030522465.1 Rhipicephalus appendiculatus | reverse complement strand
CCCAGTGTGAAGCTACAAAAGACAACTCCAGCCTACGAAGACCCCGCTGCCCAGTAGACTCTGCAATTTCAAACTATGAGTTCTTATACCAACTTGCTCACTTGATCTACTTTGCTGCTCTGACTTAATTAAGCGAATGGCCTGGCTAACCACATCTTTAGTTGCCATGTGAAGAATTGTGTTCTCATTACCAGTTATACCTTAAGCAACATTTTTATTGGATTTTAGACATTGTGTAGCCAGTTCGAGGGACAGCAGCAACTAGTATCTCACTGTACGTTTTCACGAGCCAGTTACCCTGCAGACTGGTGAATAGTCATGCTCAGTTGGCATAGCGTAAGTTTTTGCTTAATGCGAATTGCTGATCACATCTTTTTGTTATGTGCTTCCTTTTTCGGCAGCCTTCTGACAGAGTCACCATCAGTGAGTGTTATCATGTTCAGGCCTCATTGATTGGCATACAGCAGCTATATTTCAAATAATGCTGTCGTCATGTAACTTGAAGACTAGCCAGGTTATGGTGCAGGCCAGGTTATGGTGCATATTCTATGGTTTGAAACTGTTGATATGAATTACTACTTTCCACAGTGCATACCACAATACATAACCGCAGCGTCCCCTTGTTTCCTTTTTCTCCTTGTCTACTTCCGCTGTTGATTTGTAAGGATACCAGGTTGAGAGATGGAATTCAGTAGCAGCTTTGGTAGTTGCATTCTGTGTTTCTGTGCATGATTACAATGTGGGACGCGTGCTTTTTCATTGCATGAGTGTTCTCATCGGTAGGAAAAAAAGAAAAGGAAAAGATTGTGTCTTAACAGTTATGTCACCACCAATTTTCTACACCAGAATCTAGTATGTAAAATGTGTTTTGTAGCTGAAGTAGTAAGAGCTTTAATGCAAATGGGTTTGTCGTGCTACAAATGGGTGGTTGTCTATTTTCCCTTTACTAAGAGTTTTGTATCCCGTGTATTCAGATCGCTGCTATAGTCAGAGGGTGGTGGTTGGGGGAGGTTCAAACCTCAACCCCCCCCCCATAATTTTTTATTTTGCGTGTGTACATATACACGCACACACGAACATGCACAAAGGGTGGTGACTGCCCCCAACAAAAGTTTCTGGCCACGTGACTGAATCAGATCATGGCCTAATCTTCGTTGAAGTCTTTCAACTTGATCAAAGATCATTTATAGGAAGAAGTTTTTGCGTGATCATGTGAGAAAGTTTCGGGTTACGATTCATGACCATACATACTGTTGTATCTGACGGGCAAGCTGAAAACGATAACTTGTGAAGCCATCCGATGTACGTGCAGTGTATAAGTTTTAGATGAACCAAGAAGGCATTAAGGTGAAGAGAAGTACGGATGTAAAGATACACAGAAGCAACCATTTGCAAACATTGTGCATGTGTCAACTGATTAGCTGGGCTCCATTGTGATGCACTTGGTTGACTAATCAGTTGACCAATGTGTTACGGTGGAGTGCCATGGTAGTATAAGTGTGTCTAGACGCGCACAATTATTATGTAGGCGTGACTGTCACCTGTTCTTTCGTGTGTGCTGGAAACCTGTTCATCTTACGGTATAACTCACAAATGTTGAACACTCCTGCGGCTGTACTAGTACATTATTTTTGTCTTCTGTCTGCTTCACACGCATTCTTCATGGCTGCTCATCCCTTATTGTCAAAATATTTCCTTTTTCAGCTGGCAGATGTAGGTAGTAGATGTATTTCCAATAACCGGTGCATCTGTTGCAATCTTTAAGCCTGCTTATGTGCTTGCTCAGGTATGCGAATGCTAAGGAAGGGCAAAAATCAGCATTGCTTAGCCACAGCAGTGACCAGATGTTCCAATATTGCACTGATGTTTTGATTAATGTACCAGTATATGTTATTAACGTGCTAGAGCTCCGTTAAGTTAGTTATTTTTTCTTGTGGCTGAAACAAAATGAGTGCCACAATAGGTATACTATGCTTAGTCTATTCCATATCTATACAAAAGCTTAGTGCAAGCGAAGCAAATTGTTCACGTGTACCTATTATGCAGTAAGCTTATTCCAACAGATATTGCACACAACCAGAATCAAATGACTGTCAATGCGCCTTCAGTATTTGTAGTTGCTGTCTTACATTGTTGTTAAGACTTCGAACAAGAAACCTAATGTTATTAAATGTATGATGGAGGAAGATGTTGCTTATCAACTATGGATTCCAACTTGTTTACCCATTTTTTCTCGAAAATTTCTCCTCTTTTGCTGTCTGCTATCTAGATTTACCTAACAAGTGAAGCTTCAGCTGAAAGGGAAGACTCGGTTTGGTACTCCATGGTGAGCGTTCCCTTGTGTAGTCACTGGTAATCACTTTTGAGCCACGATCTCCCTGTGCCACTGCGTCGTGTTGCTTAAGTTCTTTTATTTCTTGCCATTTAGTTTTGATACTGTGCCTTTGCCTGTTTTTGTTGTAAATAACGCTGCCAAGAGCTGTCGAGAGAATTGCAAATACTTGATAGCAGAGACCGTCGTCATTGGAGGATTTTTTGGATGCGAGGCCAACAGAAACGGATCAAATACCAATGGGGAGTGCATTAACAAGCTTTCCTCAACAGAAAGGTATCTTTTGACATATTATACTAACTTGAAAGACACGTTTGTATTCTCCTCACTTACATTTATGCAGGTGATAGCATCAATGTACGCATGATAACTCTTCATATGTGGTGCCTACAATCTCAGAGATTAACAAAATTCTAACAAAAATTCGTTGCTGGGCTACTTGGTTCATAACCTTCAGTATTGGACTGCGCAAATTGAACAGGACAAAGAAGGAACACAGATGCACGAGACAGGCACTTCTCGCAACTAAGCTTTATACAGAAATGTCTCCCTGCATATATACAAAGCTGAGTGGCACGCGCAGGTGCACTGCACGTAACAGTCACACAACGCTGATCAGGATCGGAAGAGCAAGACAGTAGCACATCATAACCATGTTTCTAAAGACAGTTTTTCTTTGCTGCGCAGCACAACAGGTGTGTCACTGATACAATCGCTCTCTTTATTTTTAACGTGATAACCTTCCATGAGTTCTCTGGCAAGAATTCCCACTTCTGCCCAGAATTCGAATTCTAGTCAGCACTGGCTCACAGGCACAGGTCCTACAATGCATAGGAAAATAATAGTAATAGGTAAATAATAATAATAATGCACAGGTAAAACAGCCCGACTCTGCTCGTGCAGCAAAAAGGCTGGAAGTGGTGCCCTATGTGCACGAAGCGTCACATAATTTTAAAAAATGTGGCAAATAGGTGCAATGTACTTATAGTTTCTTCAGTGCCGCACAAACTGGCTGGGCTATGCCCATGCATTTTGGGACCACTTAGGAAACCAACGTGAGGAAAAAAACATGTTCGGCCTTAATTTACATGCGTCGTAGGCGTCGTTAGTGGAATCCCACTCACTTATGGGAAGGTTTATGTCAGACGGACTGGTTGTTGCGTCAACGACTGAGCACGGGAACACGAGTGATCTGTTAAAAATGATTTGACTTTTCATTTACCTATGCATTGTAGGACCTGTGCCTGTGAGCCATTGCTGACTAGCATTTGAATTCTGGGCAGCAGTGGGAATGCTCTTGCCAGAGAACTCATGGAAGCTTATCATATTAAAAAGAAATAAAGTGGTTGTATTAGTGACATGTCTGTTGTGCTGCACAAAGAAAAACTGTTCATAGAAACATGGTTATAATGTGCATACGTCTTGCTCTTCCGAATCCTGATGAGTGTTGTGTGACTGTTACGTGCAGTGTGCCTGTGCGCGCCACTTGGTTGTGTATAGTATATGTAGAGAGACCTTTCTGAATGAAACTTAGTTGAGAGTAGTTTCTGTGTTCCTTCTTTATCCTATCCAATATTTGCGCTATCCAATATTGCGCTATCCCATTTGTGCTATTGAATATTGAAGATCCCATTTGTGCTATTGATTATTGAAGATCCCAGAGGTATATGTTCCTTTATGTTCATTGTACATTTTAATATCATAGATAGTGTACCGCATAGTGCAATGATCTTCCTTGTTATCGCAAAAAACAGCGCAACCAAATAGCTTAGTTAGCCCTTTGTCTAGTCCCCATTCTTTCACTTGTGCCGCCATATGAAGCTGATTCAATTTTTTTTCCTTGGCTCACTGCATTGGTCAGGGGAGTTTGAGCTAGCTTGGAATTTTGCGTTTCGAACTTATGGCTCATGCCACAAGCCGAGAACTAATTGCCGAACTCTTTGAGCGTTTTTTTAATGCTTTGTTCTTCCCAGTGTGGTGCCCCTTTCACTGCCCATGGGAGCCGAGGAGAATAAGATGTGTTTACTTCACACAACAAACTGCACTAGCTGGAATCACGTACATATAGTTACAGTCGGACCCCTTTATAAGAGACAGTGATGTAACAGACAAATGGGTATAAAGGGGTATTCACACGAAGGAGAAATCCTCGGGGGATAAAGGCGGAGCCTAGTGACGTGAACTCGCAAGGAGAAAACCCCCCCAAATGTCCCCCGCTCACACGGACGAGGCGAATGGAGGGGGAGACCAGTGTTACCAGACTACTCTGGTGTATTGTACCGCCTGTTTCACCGGCTGCAGACAACGAAACCTCCAGCGCGCCGCCGCACGCCTCTCAAAGAAAGTGCAACAATGTGGCCAAACACCTGCACGAAATACCACCATATCCCCCCACCGCCGGGGGATAGTTGGACCAGTCGGGGAAAAGGTCCCCGTCTCCTCCGAGGAGGCGTGGAGAGGTCGCGACTACTCGCTAATCCGTGACGTCTTTGTCACGTGATCCGCAATCCTCGCTTCTCCCCTGAGGATTTCTCCCTCGTGTGAATACGCCTTAAGAGACACCAGTGTGCTTACATTAAAATAGGGGTTGATAAGAAAATGCATACATGGTACCCTGCTTAATATTATAACAGACACCTCAGATAAGATACAAGAATTGCTGCATGGTGCATGTCTCTTTTGAAAGGGTTCAACTGTACTTCTACTTTTAGATATGGTCCAATCTTGTCACAATAAAGTTAGATAAAAAAGAAAAAGTCCCAAACTTTATGCGGTGGAAAACTTGCCATTCTGCAAATCCAGATTGAGGAGTCTGTAAAATTCTGCAGCAACACTAAATAGACATAAGGTATATGTAAGTATATTTATAAAATGTACTTTCAGCCTCCAAATGTGTTTGCATTAATGTAAAATTGGGGGGACCCTTAAGCTTCGCCTTTAAGAGTTGAACGCGATAGCGATATCTCGTCCCTACTGCATACTTCAATCACTTAGTGCATACTATGTAATGGGTAGTATGCTTTAAACCAGGAGAAATTATGCGCGGCAAATGTGGGAAATGTTTTCGAACTTGCTATGCACCCACTACGTGGTGTTAAGGGAATACGCGCAGTAAAGGTGTGTGCTGTTTGTAATGGGTGGCTGGCTTTAAACTATGGAATAGTTATGATAGTCACATATTCTGACGCCAGATGGCAATGTACGCTTGTACCACGCAATATTCCTGGGATATTACATGTTATATTGCGACGCCTATAAAAGGACGCTTGCGTTTGCGAAGCATGGAAGTTATTTTCACTGCATTTCCAAGCAAAGGAAGTTATTTTCACAGTATTTCCAAGCAGAGGCATGGCTGTGTGGTAGAACACCTGCTTGCCACGCAGACGACCCGGTTTCGATCCTCACTCGGACCTGAAAATTTTTATTATTTATTTTATTTGCATCTTTCTCGATTTTTCGGTCACGGACAAGATGATTTTTCGGTCACAGACAAGATGATGATTTTTCGCTCACAACCAACGACGCCGACGCCGATGCCGGAATTTCTGCGAAACGAGCTCTTTAACGCTGTCGCGTTAAAACTGAAGGTAGCTGTTGTGGTTGAATATCAGGTGGTGCTGTGTTTTTTCTTTAATAAGAGAATGATACTAGTAGGACGCACTATCTCCCCCCTGAATGACCGTTCTGCATCAACAGTGTTGATCGGCATCGACAAGTTTTTAACCCTTTAACCGCTCGGGTGGTTCTGGCCGTGATGCAACCCCAGTGTCAGCTTGGTTTCGGGAGTATCAGGGAAGCTTGGAACACAGAGAAATGGCGAATTGTACAGTCAAGATGACAGATAGGGATAGAAAGGGGATACAGTAGTCTCGTTTGCAGCTGATAGCAGCAAGCGAGGCCGTGGTGGGTAAACGAAAGCAGTGGGAGTCTATAAGAAAGGCAACGGCGAAAACTGGACGCACCGCAGTATACTTGCCAACAGTATACAAAAAAAAAAAAAAAAATCTGCAAACCCCCTAGCAAAGAAGAGTGGGTGTGGTCACTCTATAGTTTTCAATACACGTACCAACACAGTGAGGAGCAAAAATATGTGCTTCCAGATAGATTCGAAGCAAGGTGCAACCAGTAGAATCAAGCAAAATATGCCAGTTTTGCGTTTCGGCCCAAATTTTTTAACACATAATGGAGAACTTACTGGTACGTCAGTGAAATTGCGGGTGGCAAACGTGAGAATGTAACGGTACGTCAGTGACAGCGGAAGGATTAAGGGGCCCTGCAACACTTTTCCAAGTAGCCATGGAATGGATTCACTAAAGGAGCTTATTGCCTGACGAATTCATTGCAAAAATTTTTGGAATCCGTCCAGTGCGAGTGGAGTTACAAAGATTTCTCGCACACTGCAATTGCATTCTCTCTTCTCTCGTCCCGTCGAAAGCGCTGGAAGCTAAGCAGGGAGGGATGGCACGGGGAAAGAAAATACGTCACGCGCGCCTCGTGATCTTGAGCGCTTTTTCTGTTTCTTTTTCTGTTCGAATACGCGAATTCTCATTGCGATCGCGCGCACGCGTGGACAAGTCGCGGCCTCCCACGGCGGCCTCTGTAACTACCGAGCGCGCCATGCTCAAATCAGCCAATGGCTGATACAAAAAAAATCTCTCGTCGGTGACGAGTGATTTTTAGTGCTTCAACGTCATTTGTCGAGAAGAGAAAGCAATTTCTGGCTGACTTTGAGAATTTATTGTGAATTCCACGCCGCGTGCTGCGCTATAATATTTGTCTCGCGTGTTCTTGAGAGCCTGGACTACCGATCGGCAGCGTTTTTCTGAGCATTCTCAAAAAAGTGGAAGAAGGTACTGGAGTCAGGTGTTCTGTCCATGCCCATAAAAAAACAGAATATCAAAATCTATACCGGGCTTTTCTTGTTTGGAAAGAAATGGTACTATTAGGTACTATTCGCTGTCCACTAGTCCCTGGCAAGAAGGGCTTGCTCTTCATGCTGAAAAAAAACTAACAAATGTGTGGCAGGACGCAAGTTTTGCATTTCTGTGTGGGTAGTTCAGCAGGAGCAGCTGTAGCACGACCAAATTTTCACATCTGATGCCAAGTGCCGGGGGTTTTGCAGGCTGGAAAAGTGGAAACACCGAAGATGCACTTCAAAGCCAGCAGGGCCTGGGCATCACATTTCGTGGAGAGGGCCGACTTGAAGATGACTAGACACTCTAGCTTTCTGTGATCAGGTATTATTCGATTCTAATTTGAACTGAAACATTCACACACTCTCTATTTTTCTGCATTTCCGTGAAAAATTCCCATTTCTGAAATTTTTCATGGTATAGTGGAAAACTAGGGCCTCTATTCATTTGTTGCATTGCATTTTTGAAAAAACTTACTTTGCAACCAATAGTTTATTAAATTCTTGTTTATTTGGGTTAGACCGCTCCACATCATTGTCCACATTGTTATTCAAAGTGTTCCTAATTTACGTATGTTCTTGGTTAAATGAAATAAAACTCGGGCTTTATGAAAAGCTTTAAATTGAGGTTTACCTCTGTAAAGATATAACATAAAAGATGTTTACTTTTTTTCTCACACAATTAATTGCTCATATACGACATGTATTACATGCTGCTGATTGTAAGGTGCATCTTAGATTTACTTTGGTCTGTCAAATAAATCGTTATGCAGGGTTGAAGTGAAACAGTGCAGGTTAAATTGCTGATGACAGCACATCGCTGCAATTTCCGTACAACTGCAAGAAAGATCTTGGAACATGGTACTTCCTTCTATAAATAGCTCTTTCTAATAACGAAGCAGTGATGTAATTCCATTTTGACTTTTATTCTTCACATATGGTTGAAATACACAAGAACTGAAATAAGTACAACAGGCAGGCAGCCATAACGTGGCAACATTCGTTCTCCTAGTAGTATGTACAAAATTCATACTATATTATCTACACATCATATTCACCTTTCCGCTACAAGCCAGAGCTACATATTGAGGCACATTGAGTGTTATTTTTTTGCTTGTGCATCATTGCATGCTTTACTCCGACGGTACCAAAGGTTCGCTGGTGCCTGCGCAGAGCCATAGGGTGTTGACGTGCAGTAAATTCCCAAGTTTACTTCGCGAAGGTGAATTAAGGAGGCCTCTGGTCGTTCAATACAATCAAATCTTTTCAAGCAATACACTAACTTCACAGAATAGTATAAATTAAACGAGTGAGACGCAATATCGCAGTTGCTATTGAAAGTGTCTACTATGAACCAGCCCATTTAAGAGAGGAAGGCTGAAGGTTAGCCATAGTTGCGTAGGAGATTTGTGAGTCTCGGCTTGCATATCACTGACTAGCACAGCTACGCGTTCATTTCGAGGCACACAATTGCGCCTCGTATTTGACAAAAAGTTTCGAAAACAACCGGCGACCCCAGAGGCCCAGCAGTAGTGTAAAGCAGAAAAACCGAAACAGTCCCCTTTGTAAGGTAAACTATCGTTGCACTCATTTCTCTGCATTTAGCGCACTGACAAACTCTTCCAGTTTCTCCTGTATGTGTCGCACTTTCTTCAACTCCTCGGCGAGCTCCACCCGGCGCCCCGTGAGGAGCTCCACTTTCTTCTCGCGGTCCTGCGAGAAGTCGTCCAGCACTTCCTTGACGCCCTTCTCCAGCCGACGGGCCTCGCGGTTCATCACCTGCTGCCGCAGCACATTTGCCGTGGTGTGCATCATGCGCTGTACCCGCCAGAACAGGACCACGTCGTGGCACTCGAGGTCAGAGTCCAGGCCCTGGTGGTAGAGGTAGTAACCCTTGCGGCACTCGTTGGCCTTGGCCAGAGATCGGCGCAGGAAGTGCAGCCGGTACAGGGGCTCCCACGTGTCCCGGATGAACTTGTAGTCGACGTCGACGTCATGTGCCTGGACATTCTTGCGGACGGTCGTCAGTTCCTCCTGCGTCAGTGCGGGCCCGTGCTTCTGGAGGAACTCGTGGTTTAGCAGCCGCTCCAGCTCGGCCTTGACCACCGCCCTCTGCCTCTGCTCTTCCGTGGGAGAGGCCCAGTACAACCACTGCTCCTTGACTCCCGGACCGACCATGTCGCGGACCCGGGCCTCGGCCGTCTGCAGGCGCTGCTGGAGCGTCGTTTCCAGGAACCGGACCGCCTGGTCCCACTGGTGCTTATCATGCACCACGCGGTCCTCCAGTGCATTGAGCTGAATCATGCGCAGCATGTCGACCGCTTTGTCCTCCCAGACGTGCCGGTCGAGGACTTCCTTGACTACGGCCTCCTTTAGACGGTCGAAGAGCGGGTCGTGATCCTTCGCGGTCTTCCGCTTCTGCAGGAGTGCGTTGAATTCGTCCCGCAGTGTCTCCCAGCCCACTTCAACGGACTGCGAGGGCAGCAGCTGCTCGGCCCAGAGCTTGAGCCGGATGTCTACAGCCGTGTTGAAGTTGCCGGCGTTGCCGGTCTGTGCCGCGGGCAGGAAGATGCTGTCGACCACATAGCCGCACATGCAGTCCCACAGGTTTCGCGACAGCACTTCCTCCCAGTGCTTGGGACTCAGCTGGCTCAGGTTGACTACTTCGTCGAGCAGTTCGCCGCGGGATCGCTCAAACAGCTCGTCGCGGTCTAGCTCACGCATCCTAGGGAAGCTGTTCTTCCACTCGGTCTCCAGGTTGAAGCGCTGCGCCTTGAAGGCATCAGCCTGCTGCTCAACAGACTCCCGCACCATTTTCCAGAAGCAGTCGGAGACGGCGAAACTCAAGCTCTGTGTTGTGCACTGCGACATGTTCAGAATACCATCTCGGCACAGCTTCGAGTTGCGGAAGAAGGCCTCTTCGTAAGCCTTGATTGCTGTAATGCTATCTTCCGCACTACCCTTACCAGTCACGACGGCGAAGTACCCGAGTGCCTTCATGGGAAATAGTTTCCCGTCAAGGATCTTGCGAATTCTAGTCGGGTTGGCCATGTTCTGCTCAGCCAGGTCTACCTTGGTGAGAACAAAGATGGTTCTCCGGCCGTTGGGATCCACTTGGCTGACAAGATCAGTGACTATGCTTCTTTCAGCATCTACGGAGCCATCCTGGATGCACAGGATGATAGCATTGGGGTTGCTCATGTAGAGGTTTGTCATCTCTCGTATGGCGTCCTTGGTGCCCTCTGCCATCTCAGTTGTCGCCGTGCTGATGATGCCTGGAAGGTCTACCAGGACCATCCTCTGCAACCCAGGACCCTTGACGGTCATGGAAATGACGTCAGTGCTGATGGTCTTGCCGCCTCGGACGCTGTTCTTCATCCTCACTTCGACCTCCCTCCGCAGGTCCGACAGCTCGGTCTCCTTGGTCAGGTCGAACTCTCGCGAGCTGTCCTTGAACTTGGCAATGTGGTACGGCCCTTCGCTGAGCGTCACCTTGACTGGCGCCCTGGTCATCATCTCGCCAGCGCCACGCGGAAATATTCGTGCCTGTGCCACCATTTCGAGAACGCTCGTCTTGCCGGCGCTCTGGTCACCAACGACGACCACCCGTGGAAGGTGGTCTTGAACGTTGTAGCTGGAGTCGTAGTCGCTGAGCTCATCTAGGACTTCTGAGTAAAGGTCGATGAGGGACTTCTTTATCTTGCGCCGACTCACTCCTTGCTCCGACTTGAGCATCACCTGGCGTCGCAGCTCCCGGTTTTCCTTTTCCAGGCGCTCGATCTCCTTCTGGTACTTCATCTGCACCTGTAGCGGATAAAAAAGAAAATGTTAGTGATTGCCTGCTCTAGAGATTTTCCTTAAAAGTTGCCATGCTTAAAGGAGTAGTGCCATGATTCTGAGGAACTACAAATGAAACATTTTCCATTTCCTTAGCATGCAGTGTTAACACTCTCCACACTCCTCAGCCAAGGTATTTTTCGGTGCTCTGCGTTTCAAGTTCCTATCCTCTGTTCACTGACAAAGATTAGCCAAGGAGTCTCGTGTTTCTACAGATTGCGATACATACATTAGTCTCATGAAGCACAGTTTCATTTTTCAAAATTACTGTTGCAGTTGAAGTCACTTTAACACTATCAATCCGTAGTGCTAACATAAGTCTCATGCTTCGGGGGAGATCGAATGTATGAAGTATAATCAGGCGATTACAAATACTGCCATTGTTACAGCACTCCATCAATGCCCAAGCACTTAGCTGGCCCCCCTTGCTCAATTATGTGTTCTCTCTTATCATACCACTATTATGTATGAAATCACCTCTGCTATGTGGCTCTTTTATCTAGTTTGGCTTAAGCAATTAAGGCTGAAGTTTGAAATGTGGGTCTAGGATGATGGAACAACCAATAGCCACGATCTTGAAACCTAGGAGCTCATCTTAGGATGGATTAATGAAGGAACAAGGTCGTTAGAAATGTTGGCGACCTGGAGAGGATGGGTCACAGGTGAAAAAAAGGAAGTCCTATAAGCGGTCGCTCGTTTCAGGCCGTTGGCAACCAATCAACAGCCAAAATTACTTCACCTTTTTTGTTGTTCATTTCTTAATTTTTTTTAATGTTATTTGTACTTAGTTTAATTACCGCTGATATGTTGTTGATGTTAATATCGTCATTTGCTTATATCTGTATCACATTATTTAGAAATTCGTAATCGTATTAACTTTGCTACTGTTGTTGCCAATTTATGTTTATAGGGTACAAGAGGTCCCAATTCAGTTTGCACTACAGGACCCCCCATCTGTATATCCTTAACTTGTACAGTATATCGTTAAAGAGTAAAAGTTGATTGACTGATTTATTGATCGATCCGTTGACGTCGACCCTCTCGCCCCATTCATTCTTTTCCTTCAACCATATTGCAGACCATTCACCTGAATAAGCTCGTCCTGAAGCTTCTGCATTCGCTCGCGCTCGTTCTGTCGGCGCTCTTCTTCCTGCTGCTGTGACGAGAAGATCGGCGCGACGGCCAGGGCGGTGGCGAAGTCGTCCAAGCCGTTGTGCGCGACGCTAGGTGAGCTCTCGAACTTAACGCCCTGAAGCCACTCGCCGATGCTGGCGAGACCGCTAGCGGCCGCGTTAGCACCGGTCCTGAACAATCCTTTCTCGGGAATGCCCAGCTTGTCCTTCATGTCGGCCAGGGATGCGCGGAACCTGTCCAAGCTGTCCCGATCGGGCAGCGCGTCCTTGATCCACCCGAAGTCCGGCAGGTTGTCCTTAAACTCCTCGTACTTCTTGGATACGTGCGCCCCTCCGGCGACGGCCGAACCCAGGACGATGTATCGGACCTTGAGGACGCCGCGAAGGATCCTGGCCACTAGCGCGACGTTTCGCGCGCTCTGGAGGTTCGTGGTCGCGGCGTACAGTCTGAGCCGGTGGTGTCTGGAGTGCGGACCGAGCGTGTGGTGTCGACGGTGGTGGCATGCTTTGAGGCGCGGCGAAGTACTCCACTTTTGGAGGTTGTAGCCCAAGGCGCCGCGTACTAGCGACAGCGCTCGGTGCTGCGACATGATTGACTGTCGCCGTCAGCTTGGGACGAATTTGTTTTACTACTTTTCGCTAAGCGCGGTTTCTCGAGTCTGGGAAATTGGTTTCACGCGAACAGTTTCAACTTTACAAGCCGGCGACGATAACTCGCCAGCGCTGCCTCCATGTTGAACTTGAGTCAGGCCTGGCAAATGGTTTCTACTTTCGAGTTTGTGTGAGTTAACTGTAGGTGGCGAGCCATTCCGGACAAAATAATATGTATAGTTTCGGGAGGTAACAGAGTTTTAGTACATACAAAACTTTGCACTTGAGATCAACAAAGACTTTAGCTAAACAACATTAGCTTGATGTATTCAGGCGTTTTATTGTGCGTTATTTATTCGAAGCGATTGGACACTGAATCGAACCATGTAGTGGTGGGGGTTCAACGCAATACTGAAGTTTATTAACACTAAATTTATGCTGTGCGCTAGGAATTTACCTTATAAAATGTGTATTAACCAAGTCTTTATATCTTACACCGTGGTATTAACGTGCCACAAAAGTGGACTGACTGAATGAACGGTCTGAACCGTTTAGGTGCGTTTTTGTAGCAAATGACACAAGCGACGTATACCTCACCCATAAACTAAAAATTTAAGCTTTGTAGTAAATAGCGGCAGATGAATAGCAGCACGCACAAAGATCCTGCTTGCTCTAAGCCCCAATGTCAACTGTGTCTAAACTTTTGCATTTGCAATGCATGAAACTCTAACCTCCGAGATTTGTAACTTAAACTATGAGATCGGTGTTGCCTGGAGAGTAAGTTTATTGTCGTGCCTCTTAAATAACCCTTTGCATAATTTGCAACGAACTACAGAACACATTACACATTTTTGCGTTGGTGAAGCAAGTATTTTGACACATAAATTCTTAACCCACCACTAGCGCCACTACCGGGCCTGCCGGCGGAATCGATAGAAGGAAAGCTCTCCGCAAGTCGCAGCCTGTTTAGTTCACCGGACGCTGGTGAGAGTCTTCATGTGGCGACTTCGTATGTAAGTGAAAAAAACCCCTTTCGTACATCTTTCTTGCGCGCGTTTGGGCTCGGACTGAGTGCCCGCCTTGCTTGGCCGTGCCTGCCGCTCTCACTGGTCCCCGGTTCGAGTCCCCGAAGGGGCAGGGCGATCCGGCTACCCCCCCTCCGATAGTCGACGATTCTCTAACCATCCGTGCGCTTCACCGTTAGGTTAACGGTCTCCGTTTTTTTTTAAAGTCGCACCGCGTCTCCGTTTTTGGGTGCCTCCATCTCTGATGCAGCATCGCCTCATTTCTTCCCACCCACTCGGTGTAATGCGCATCTGCATCACTCGTGCTTTCCCGGTGAAACCAAATAGCCGCACGCTTTCTCTCGATGCGGGCCTAATGCTTGCGGTTTCATCTTGAAGACGATGCGCAGAGCGGAACCAAACCGCTTGGAGAAGGGAGTCTGAGAGCGAGTACGGGAGCAAGGCTAAGGAATAAAAAAAAAAAAAAAAAAAAAAAAAAAAAAAAAAAAAAAAAAAAAAAAGACACCCATCTTTTTGCGTTCGCCGCATTTCAGCTACTGTGTAGGGTAGAGGACGCGTGAAAAAAGAGGAACCCCTCTCGTTCTCTCGCTAGCGGGAGAAAGTGCGAGGGAGGTGAGCGCTTTTTTGACACGGCCGTGTCGTGTTTGATGATCGGAGAGCACGCGCGGAGTGTTTCGTTCGTTTTTGACACACTTGTCACGGCAGGCGACACGCCGATGTGTCGCAGTGTGTTAGACGGCGCGGCAGCGCACGACTCTGTCTGTGTATGTGTGTGCTATGTGTGTGTGTGTAATCCAGTGTTTGTAACTGTCATCGCATGCGGCGAGTTTGAATCAATAAACGAGGACAGTGTGGGTGGCGGGTACAGTAGTAGGCGCTTACCAAGCGTGGGAGGGGGGGGGGGATGCAGCGGTTTTGGTTTGGTTGATTTCCCCCCATTTCGCTCCCCCCCCCCCCTCCTCTTTTTGTTTGTTTGTTCGCTACTGTGTCGCGAGAAATAGATCTAATTTTGGGGGAGAAGAAAACTGCGTTTCTTGTTCGCACTGCTCTAGAATTTCGTTGTGCATCCACATCAAGTCAGCGCAAACACCCCATATTGCAAAAAGCGCACGCTACAGATCGGCGAGAGTGCATTTAGTGAGACGAGCATGCTTTCTTTTTTGTCGTTTGCTGCTCTTAATTGCGGGCGATTTCGTTAATACTGATTCGCTGTCGCGTTCGAATTCGAACTTGCTTGCGTCTAATCCGAAGCGGTGCGAAATTCACGCGAAATGGTGTTTTGCGCGAAATTTTCATCGTGAAATTCAGCTTCTCAGGCCTGTTCCCCTACACTTTCCCACTCAACGTAGAATGACTTTGCACGTGACAATTAAGACGCATTCGGGCCCGTAGAACTCTTTACGGATTATAACAGATCCTTCCGCGCTTTCGATATTAATTTATGTCAGCCTTTACGTATCCGTGTCTCGGTGTTCAAAGTCGTCGCGTTCATAAGTTCTTGGGAATCTTCAACGGTGTTCGGAATCTTTTTATCGCAAATCACTGTTTGAAAAGGTGCACTCAAGTGTGTGTGTCTGTGGTGTGTTGAAGTGACTTGTCCGCTTGAATTCAGCGCGCGAGACATCAAAGAGAGCGGTCGGTTTTTGCCGTTACTGCAGGAGGTAATAGGTTTTTGCGGAATGAATTTAATCATCCGTCTCGCGCGCGGGCCGGGTGGCCCCATCTGCCTCATTATACTTTCAAGAACTATTAGTCGCGGCTCGCTGGAGTCCTCCTTGTCGCGGGGGTGATCTTTCGTGTAGGTACGGTTGTGTGTCGTCTGCTTCGGTTTTGCAGACGGTGTATTGTTGCGACTTCCGCTTCTTTCCTTACTTATTGTTTCGTTTTCGAAGATCGTCATATAGTGTACACAAAGAGGTTGCATTGAATTAGCGGTACACACTTTTCAAGATTATGGCGAGAAATATGTGCATATATTAATATAAATTCAGAACGGACTCGAGTAGCTTTCAGTGTACATGAGAGGTCAATGTGGGATCGAAATTGAAATGAAAACAAACCTTGCTGTTGGCAACAGCGGATAATAATTGTCATTGTTCGGCCAACTGTAGCCGCCGTTTAAGCCAACGTGTGGCAACACTGGCCCAACATTTGCCAATTGTAAGTCAGCATATGCAACAACGCTTAGCCATCTGAGCCAACACGGGCGAACATTTGCAACGAACTAGCCGACGTCAGCCACTTAACGCTATGCACTATAATTCAACAAGCACTGACTATCACCCTAACCGGCACTGGTCGGCATTTGGCCAAGAGTTGGCCAATACGCTATTGCGCTCTTTAGGATATGGAGATGCCCTCCTGCATGGTCGACAGGGTGGTCTGCAGTATTGATAAATAAATGAATGGATAGATAGATATGACGTCAGCCAACACAGTAAGCCAGCACTAACGAGCATTGGCCGCAAGTAAGCCGAGGTTAGCCATTATTTGACCAATATTAGCCAGCGCTTATTACCTAAGAATAAATACAAGCTCTGCCCGTAAAAGTGCCGCGCGCTTGTCAGTCACCGACGTAAGAGGGTCGTGAAAGCTAATTTCCATTCGAACCG
>JALIZH010003296.1:0-10435 GCA_030522465.1 Rhipicephalus appendiculatus | reverse complement strand
AGAACAATAATGCGATAAACGACACTGCGTAGAGACTGTCTCTAAGACCAGTTACTCGAAAGAAGCGCAACAACGCTCTCAATTCCTTGAGTGCACAGGACGGTCTCGGCCAGCGTCCTAAGACTCTTTCCTCCGACAATGGGTGATTGTCAAGTCTATCTTGCACGTTTGTAAGTTCTTTTCTTGGCACACTGAAGTGAGGACGCTCACAGAGAAGATTGTCGACGGTGCCCTCGCACCTACAGTTGTCACATGTCGGGTTGCTGGCCATTCCGATTTGATACGAATAAGCATTCGTAAAGGCCACCCCGAGTCACAGGCGGCACGAGAGTGTCTCGTCAGCTCTGGTTATTCCCGACGGAAGATGGAGCTGTTGATTGAGGTCCAAGTTGTGAAGACGGGCTTTGGTAAATTCCGTCCAGTTCCACTGTGGGAGTGTCAGTTCACGTGCAAGCGAGCGAAGCCTTGTAGTGGAGTTGGCTCTTGATAATGGTACAACTGCACTAGGGACGGCATCATGAGCAGACGGGGCTGCATCATCTGCATGGTCATTCCTGTAGATACCGCAATGGTCCGGTATCCACTGATATTCTATGTTATGATTCTTTTCCAGAGCGCGGTGATGCAGTAGTCTTATGTCAGAGACTAATTGTTAATTTGGTGCATGCCGATATGGTGACCTAATGCACTGGAGGGCTGCTTGTGAATCGGAGAAGATGGATCATGCCTGTGGCGGGTCTTCTACTGCGAACTCTTGAGCAGCACTGATGGCGGTGAGTTCTGCAGCCGTCGATGAAGTCAACTGCGATGCCTTGAATTTCATTGCGACGGATTTCTCAGGAATGAGCACTGCCCCTGCTGAGCTTGCAGAAGTCACCGATCCATCCGTGTAAATATGAAGGCGTCCACTGTGTTTTTCATGCAAGAACAGTAGGACGTGGCTTGTTCTAGGGCCAAATATGACGACTGTTTTTTCTTTTCTATTCCGCGAATGGTTATCAGGGCTTCGAGTGGATGTAGAGAACACAACGATAACGGTGGTCTTGCTGCGTGCGTGAAATTCGCGGGAAACACCATGCGAGGCGAAGCAGTAATAGTGATGAACGCAGAGCGTGGCCTGGAAGTTGGATGGGAGGCGAGGTGGTGCGATGGAAGCAGGGTGGCATGTCTTATGTGCGTTCTTAAAGCACCGACGCGAACACATGTTGTAATAGGGTGATCACTAGTGATGGCGACAGTCGCTGCTGAGGATGCGTACCTCGGATGTCCAAGGCGTATTCTCAGTGCTTGAGCTTGTATCGACAGGAGGACGCGTACGTTTGTTCTTCGGGCCTTGCCCAGCACAAGGAGACTGTAGCGCATGATGCCGATGAAAAATACAGTATGCAGTTGAAGGATCGCTCGTACAGATGCACCCCGCGATTTTCCCGCAAGAAAGCTCAGGACGTGGGTGATCATGCTGAGTTTCTTTTTCATGTAGGTGATGTGTGGGCTTGAGTACGTCACAATCAATTATTACTTACAGTTAACCGGGGGTCATTTCATAGCTGCTTGTGCGTCCATTGATTCTGATGACGTATGGGGTCATTGCCTCGCGCGTAAACGCAATCACCGAGCATTTCTCAGACGACAGCTCCAGTCCCCGTCCTTGAAGGTAGCTTGCCGTCAGTGTAGCCGTTCTCTGAAGCCTGACTCTTACGTGTGGACGCGTGACCCCTGATGCCCACATGAGGATGTCGTCTGTATAGACGGACAGATGCACCGAACGTGAAACAACATCAGCAAGACCAATGAGCGCAAGGTTAAAGAGTATGGGGCTCAGGGATCTCACCTTGAGGTACACCGCGACAAGTACAATGGTGCGTCGTTGTACCATCTTCTGCCTGAACGAAGAAGGTTCTGTCCTTCAAATAGCTGTAGATCAATTTATAGACGCGGCTCCACGATCCGATGTTGCCCGAGGCGTCTAGGATGGCTTCATGCAATTCATTTTCATATGCGCCTTTAACGTCCCAGAACATTGCCGCTGATAACCTCTTTAGGATTTTTTGATGTTGCACGGACGTGCAACGTCAATAACATTATTTATAGAAGACCGTCCACTCCGAAAGCCGGTCATAGCATCAGGGTATGTCTTGTTATGCTCCAAGTACCACTCTAGGGGAGTCAGCATCATCCTAACCATCACCTTTCCAAAACAGCGGGCAAACGTGATGGGGCTAGGAGGCCAAGTCCAGAGGAGATTTGCTTGGTTTAAGCAGGGGCACGAGGCGGCTGAACTTCCACGAAGGAGGAAACAAACCGTTGTACTACGAGTCGTTGTATATAGCTAGGAGGGCACACCGAGCTGCTTGTCTGAGGTTAGAAAGGGCCATGTAAGTGACACCATCAGGTCCAGGAGATGACGAATGTTTGCATGCGGCCAAAGCTGCCTGAAGCTCCTCTATAGAGAACAGACTGTCCATCCGCGAATCTCTGGACATCGGCGCGTTTCGTAGGCTACTCCCGGTGAACTCAGACCCCTTACTGGCAACCCTAGCGCAGAAGTCTTCTGCTACGTCGATTTCACGTCGGCTTTGGTGAAGAGCAAGGCATTTGAACGAGCGATGCTGTTGTGACAATGTTCGTAGGCCGCGCACTATTCTCGATATTTGTGATAGAGGCTTGTGAGGATCAAGTGATTCGCATAATGATTTCTATCGTAGCGACTGGAGTGCGTTGATTCTTCTTTGGCAGACGTCTCGCTTCCCTCAAGTCATAGATGGATTTCGTGCGCCTATACCGTCGTTCGCACGGCGACGGATAGCTCGGAGCCGCTCCAATTACACTTCGTATTCGCAAAATTGTGACGAAGGTGCACAATTATACGTAGCCTCTTGAGTAGTCGCTTTGATTGTATACCTTATAGGCTTTCAAGAGAACCTTGATTAGAATAACTGCCAGTTGGCGTGTTGGTATACGTTCATGATGGTGAAGCGCTAAAAGAAACGGAGACTTATGAAGAACACAGGACAAGGCGTCATATATATAAAATGTACGTCAGCGTTACAACCAAAGTTTAACACGTGACCATAAAAGAAACAATGAGGCAAGGGATAAAAACCGCGCATGCACTCACACCAAGGCAACAAACCCACTTTTAAAGACGATAGTCTTTCTTGGGATACTTAAACGGAGAAATTTTGGTCTGTCTGTCTGTTTCTCTGCTTGTCGGCACGTCACACGATTCAGCCACCCGGGCAAAGTTTAACCACTTCCTCAGCGCCCAGCCATCTTGCACAAGTATTTTTGTTCATACTTGTGAACATTGTCGAACAAAAAAGCAAATGTTACGCATGTCTGAGGAGCAACGTCAATACATAAGTAGTCTCTGGTATGTTTCTTTATAAGAAAATACATAGATACGTAATTATGAAGACCCCAGCGTTTCTTAGGCAGCGCTCAAAAAGCGACGCTATGCACGAAAAAGCCCTCGGCCGACGATATGTTGCTGCTGGGTTCTGCACAAGGTGATGTTTCTCGACAGCACTGCCAGATGGCGTCCATGTCTCACGCAGCGCCTCGCGCCTCCTCTATTTTATCAAGGCCAGCCAGATGCGGCCGATTCAACACAGAGAAAGCGCTGTCTGAGGCAAGGCAAAACAGTGTAGTACGGCCGGCAGAAGACTATCGTCTTTCGACGACATTTGCAGCGAAGCACGCAGATACGCGGCCAATTTTTTTACCTTCTGTTTGAAAAAGCAACTTCACATTCCGAGAGCAAAAACTGATGGCTGGCTAATGCAACCATTGGAACTTCTGATATGATAAGCCTGAACGATCTCTCTGACAGTTCGATGGGCGTACTTGTCAACAACAGTGGTTTTTTCAAACTCAGGTTTAGCACGTGTACTCTTTTACAGTGCATTGCAGTGCATTGCAAAAGTTCATTGAAAGGGTCACCGTATTCACATCTACATATGCACTACTGTGGAGGCTTGACTACACTCTGTAGCGACTAGGTTAGTCCCTTGTTTTATATCGCAATAACACAACATATTCATTATTTTATTGGCCTCAAAAACGTGACCCTCCGACCACATACAGCCCATGAACATTTCCCTAGCAGCCCCCGGTTTTACCAGGAATATTTTTTTTATTTTAATAAATAATGTTATCATTATTCTCTCGCCTACTGCAATAAATAATGCATTGTGCAGGGCAGCCCGAGAGTCGTGGACTGGTCTGAAGCATTTTTTTCCTAAGGATCCTAATGCAGTCAATATTTGTTGACACAACAGCATAAAACCAAAATTATATTTCAAAATTTTAGTCATTCTGCAGATCGCTATCGACATATTTGTGAAAAGCTACGCCAAATCTTCTGTGGATATGACCCTTAAGTGAGGTATTGGAAAGGCGTTTTTTTGAAATAGAAACGTTAGATGTCATTTTGCTCAAATACCCTGCCCTATCACCCCGCTATGTCCCTCGCTATGTACTCTACACTCGCATGTGATATAGAAGAGAATTGATGTGGCCCCCACACCACGGGTTATATCTCTTGGGGATGTGGGAAAAGTGAAATTTCATCTGGAATTGAATTCAAATCGAATAGTGCCGAACAAAAAATCGAATAGTGCCGAAACAAAAAAGTTTCAAGTTGTTTTTCAATATCCTCAGACTGAAGAGCACATATTGGCAAGGAGTTCAAGTCAGCAACAGTCCTGGAAAAATGATATATTTAAAGCGAGTGGTACGAGCAAAACAGGCGCCACTGAATATATTTGGTGATGTCTTGTTTTTCTAGAAGATCGAGGTTTCACATAGTTTGGCAGATTTACTGTAACGTTAGGGAAAGTATCTTGTGTAAAAACAGAAACATATGATGAAATGTATAAGTCCTGGCGTTTCAATTTGGCGCACTATAGTTCTCGGTCGCGAATGGAGTTACGCTTGTTTATTGCGTTTTTTGCTAACGTACTTCCATATTTGCTTTCTTTTATGCATTTCCAATCCCTGTCTAAGGACACATATGAGAAGTTGGAAGTACATATGAAATGTAAATAAATAAATAGGTAAATAAATAAATAAATAAATAAATAAATAATGGATCTCCCAGATGGTGCACAATATTTACCGTAATCGCCAGTTTTTGCCGAACTTTAATCTTTTTTTTTTGCTTGTTGTATTTGAAGACGTCCACACAATGACAGCATAGTGTTTGCGCAGTTTTATAATAAGCTGTGACCATGCCATCGCTGTCTTGAGGCTTTATTCTGGTATGCTGCATTTTATTATATAAGCAGCCCACTGTAAGAGCATACGCCACGTAGTTCGTCCTCAGCGACAGTCTGGCTTTCACGTTACGAGCCGGTATCTGGATGCCACATGGCGGTGACTACCCGCAATGTGCGCTCACTGTTGGTAGGCTACAAACAGGTAGGATCTGTAAACAATTTTCTGCTTTCTTTTTCTCCGAGTATATAATCTTAACTGTAAAGACATCTCTCGTTACGGGAGCATTTAAAGATATGTCCAGTAAAGCTACCGCGTAGTGTTGTAGTATAGCGCCGACAACCAAACCTATGAGGACTGCATCTGTGTTGTCCTACTTAGGACCCAAGCGAGGCACGTCTTAAAGACTGAGGTTCTGTAACTCCTGGCCCTCAATAGTACGAAGCTATGGAGATTGGAGAGGAGTCGCTTGTCCGCACGTATTGCTCAGCTGCAAACGGAAGTCAAGGCTTGAAGGACGTAAGCGGAAGTGTCACCAGAGACGGCTGATGAGGAAAGGGTACTACGTCAGGCAGTCCCTTGTAAATGAACGGGCAGAGTTCGCCAGAGAAAAGCTTGGCCATGCGCGTGGGCTGCATGCAGAAGAGGCACTTGGCGCGTCAATTGGTCTCGAATAAAGTTCACTTTTTTGTTCCTATGGAACTGCTCTAACCGGCGTACCATAGGCGCTGCCAGTTAGAGCTTAAAACGAGGTGCGATTTGCGAGAGCTCGGCTCGTAGAAAGTAGTTGCTGACGCAGTTCTTTGCAGCCCTGTAAAAGGGCAATCACATAGACGCCAGACGGAGAGTTCTTTGCCACATGCATTAGGAAGGCATTGTCCTCCATGGCTAGCATGACGTCCTTGGTATTTTCATCTTCATTGGCATGACGATTGATATGACTACAAATGTCAAATGCTTCTTTAGTTTACGAGATGAGTTTCTCACCCTCATTGTGAGCACGACTACCTAGCTGTCGTTCCAGCTGGAGTTTACGCACGGCAGGAAGACCGCAGACTTCCAGGCGCTGTTTAAATGTCCAGCTGAATCAGTAGGATTCGGACTTTCGGAATCAAATGTTGTAGACTCTAGGAAGGCCAAACATGACGTTACTCAGCTCATACGCGTCACCTCTTTTTTTTCTCTCACTGTGTAGTATGAGCGCAGACAACCATCCACGTCATGGTCGACCGTTTCAATGAACCTGGGAGGATCTCCTCGAACGCATTCGGGATTTCTGACTAGAGAGAGAACAAAAGACACGCTTAACTAAAACGGCTTAAATATCCCGCCAACGCACGCAAGATACCTTAAGAGATTAATGAGGCGGATTTGAGCTTACTGTTTCAGCCTCTCAGATGAGTGAAGAAGCCTTCCATGTGGAAGGCGAGTCGTTATTTTTTACTACACCATTTTTATCGACGATTTCTGTGCCGTCCCCTCATACGGCAGTATGTAAAATGTCTAAATGTAAGAAAATGTTCTGGTTGAATGAAATCCTCCAATAATAACGCAGGCGAGCAGAAAAGAAACACTGCTCACTAAATACTGGAACAAGGTATTCCGACTATAACTCTATGTGATCTGTGTTTGGTTCTTCCGTCGTGTAAGCCGACTCGAAAGAGCAAGATACAGCCCACTTAATGCGTTATGAACCACTTTATTAGGGCGTTTATAAGTAAGACGTGATAAAAAAGAGAGCACGTCTTACCAGGAAGACGTGATAAGAGACCACGTCTTGCTTGTACACTCCTCTCTCTCTCAAAAAAAAAAAGGAAGAACGAAAGACGCACATCGTACGAAGCACGGTGGTACCCCGACGAGCGAGAATTCATTTCAAGTGCAGCGCCATGCTTGAGTGTTCGCGTGCCTTTCTTGTTTGCGCCAGCCTGGGCCCCAGCTTACACCAGCGACAGATCCGATTCGTTGCTGGTACCCGCCATGCCTTTGGGTACCTCACTTGTGCTGATGGTGATCGCCCTAATAATGACTCTATACGTTTCAAGATTTCACGTATTTGTTTACCTGTCGTTGCCTTTGTTTACGTCAAGGGCACGGCGACAAAAAGAGTATTCTTGCGTATTCACCTCGATGCAACACCACGTGTCGCAAGAACATTGAGCATTAACGCACGGATGTACTGAGATGAAAAATGAAAATCGTAGCCTACCTTCGCTCCCTGAAACGTGGGTTTTTTGATAGAGTGCTAAAGCTCGCCTGTAGCTAATGTTTTACAAAATTCGAAAGTGGCACAATTGGGGTTCTCGCCTGTCAACCCTAATATTCGAAAACACTTACGCCTTTACGAAAAAATGTTAATTTTCCACAGCGAGCACAAGCAATACCCACGAGTGCACTAAGTTTTGCAAGGCGCAACTTACATTGCGCACGAGGAAAAGTGTTAAAAAACGCCGACGCTGACACCGACGCCGATAACGGAATTTCTGCAAAGCGAGCTCTTTTTACGCTATCGCGTAAAAATACTAGCATTTTAATCAAAATTGAGCACAGGCACTATGAATGGCGGTCGTGTATTCTACCACAGAGCCACGCTCGTGTTTGGAATATCTTCGGGAAGCCCTTATAGAGGTGTCCTGTCGTGCGAGGAATCATGTTAACAGACGTAATATTTCGTGGCAGAAAAGAATAATCACAATAGGCGTCACAGCGTGTTAATTCCTTAGCGAATGGTTTTGCTTGAAGCTTCTCAGCCCTTACAAAGGTTTCAGCCATAATTCTTTATCATCATCCGGCATGACATCACCTATGTGTGAAGCTACGGAACTGCGCGTATAGCCTTCCAAACCAGTAGTGGGCATCTTGCTACTTGACAGAGTGATGAGTTATGGCGTATTCGCTGCTTTCTTACTATGAAAATTGATGATCTATGGTGTAGTCGATACCTCGCAACTGTATTGGCAGTAGTCGCCCTAACAGAGCTTACAGCGGGCTCTATGAACGCCGCTCTTTCAGCTTGCGCTGAGCACGTGCGGTGTGTTCGAAGCACGCCCGGTTTTAAATGCGAAGCATTTCTTGGCGAACGTAATAAACTTTGGCCGTTTTTATCAATCCATCTATCTATCTTCACTAATGATAACAATGCTTGGTGACTGCACTGAAATGTTATTGAGTGTTAGTCTTACTAAGTATCAGTAGTTAATTCATCAGTGATTTTGATATTTTCTTCCTACTGTACTTGTGATTATACACTTACTGTTATGACGTCATTACTTTGATTATGATAGGGCTGTAATTGTTATTACTGAAATTAGTAATTACATATTACTGTATTATTGATGATGTTCCAAGTTGATCAGTAACTTTCAAATCCGCTTCTTCGGCTGCCCCAGCGAGGTAAGTCCTTAGTCAGGAGGTTTAAGTCCTCCTTTTGCCTTATCTAGCACGCGTTTCCTGTATATGTGTTATGCCCAGATAAAGTCTATCTATCTATCTATCTATCTATCTATCTATCTATCTATCTATCTATCTATCTATCTATCTATCTATCTATCTATCTATCTAGCGGCATATGTCTGGACACCCACGTGGCCATTTCTTTAGCTTTATGGATACCGAAATTGGCACAGAAAGAAATGATCGTATGACCAACGCGATACACAGGTTATGGTTTGCATAACGTGACTTGTCTATTGGGTACATCGTGAACCCTTTCTCATCAGTCAAGTGCCGCATATATTTGCATAGCACGGCCCGTGGTATACGGCTCTGCGCCACAGCACCGTGAATACACTTTCGAATTCTTAACGCAATAGTGTTAAGGATCATGTGTCCCAGAAATTCCGTTGCCTGCATTGGCGACACTGAGTGACCGAAAAATCGTGACGGACGCAAAAAGCGAAAATTGAACTCAGGCCTTCAACGTGACAGGTAAATACTCTTCCACAGAGCCTCAACAGTGCTTACGAAAGTGCTGCGGAGCGAAAGACAGTAAAGAGACCTGGCCGGCAATTTCCTCACGCACGAACGACTTGATTTCGGCGAGCAAGGTGGTGTGGTCAGAAACGGCCGACAAGCCCGCGAGGTCAGCATCGCGTGACGGCGGTCGACAGGTCATCAAGCGCTGCCGGCGCAGCTCCTCGTAACTTTCACACAGCGTAATGACCTCTGCCACAGTGCGACAGTTCTTGGCCAGGAGCATGGTGAAGGCATCGTCGGCGATGCCTTTGAGGACATGCGTGATTCTGTCCGACTCCGACATGCTCGCGTCCACTTTCTTGCAGAAGTCGAGGATGTCCTCGATGTAGCTGGTGAAGGACTCGCCGGACTACTGTGCTCATTCACGCAAACGCTGTTCGGCTTGCAGCTTACGTACGGCAGGACGGTGGAACACGTCGACGACGGTGGTCTTAAAGGCGGACCAAGTCGGGAAATCGCATGCGTGGTTGTTGTACCACATGCCGGCCACACCCGCGAGGTAGGAAACCAGGTTGCTGAGTTTGCCTGCCTCGTCCCATTTATTGGGGACGCTCACGCGTTCGTAAATGGCGAGCCAGTCCTCGACGTCAGTGCCATCCGCGCCGGTGAAGACAGGAGGGTCGCGGATGCGGGGGACACCGGGACATGGCGTCGGCGCAGGAGGAAGCGTTTCATGAGCGGTGTCTTGGGGGCATGGTAGATGGCACGGTACGGGATCGAAGCTCCAAGGGCATCGAATGCCGACTGAAGTTGTTTTAAGGGCACAGCACTCTCCACCAAATTGTTAAGACGTTTATTTGCGGGCACTCGGTGACGATGCACAACAGCGACAGTCAATGATGATGATGATGATGCTCCTTGTATGATTGGCACCTACCCACTCAGGGGGGATCGGCCAAGAGTCGGGCGTATTATAGTCTGGATTATTAATTTTTTTAAGTGGTAATATCGGTTACAGTTGCAATTATAATGAAGCGTTATTATGATAAATCCTAATCTTGCATTTCACTATTTTGCGTAACCTCCCAATGACCAAATGTTTTTTTTTACTAGGATGACAATGTAGAATTATTAGTGGTTGATTTAACTGTTAAATCTATTTGAGTCGCATATAAACTTTTCGACAGCATTGAATATATTCCTCTCCGAGTGTACCAGCGCAGAGGCCCCAAATGATAATAGAACGGTCGACGTAACTGGCAAACCAAGATTTCGCAATGTCACTTCAATAGTTCTTTTTCTG
>JALIZH010003295.1:0-12043 GCA_030522465.1 Rhipicephalus appendiculatus | reverse complement strand
TGATGATTAAATATGTCTGAGCGCTTGTAATGGGTGGGCCTTCAAAGCACCCACTTGTTTCTCAATTCACATCTTTTGACGGCTGGCGCTATTCTACGCTTCTGCCACGCAATATATGATGCGTTAAGGAAACTCCTTCCGCTGCATGACATTCATATAGTGTTTTTTTTTCTTCTAAAGCAGTTTCAGCAGAATCACTGATATATATTAAGTGTACGTTGATCTTTCTGTTCTATGTTTATTAAGATAATAAAGAACAAAAAAAAAATATTATGGCTCTGTGGTAGAACACCTGCTTGCCACCCAGAGGACCCGGGTTCGATCCTCACTCGAACGCGAAATTTGTATTATTTATTTTATTTGCAGAGTTCTTGATTTTTTGGTCGCGGACAGGATGATGACTTTTCGCTCACAACGAACAACACCGACACCGACGCCGATGCCGGAATTTCTGCGAAATGAGCTCTTTAACGCTATCGCGTTAATACAATGTTGGCGATACCTACGACAGACAACGCTAGCTAGTCATTTTTACCAGTATTGAAGATACGTTCGACAGGCCACACTGGCTAGAGCCATCTTCACAAACACTGGGCATTCATTGGCTTCCAATATTGAACCAACGCACACCAGGAGTCGCAAAAGCCCAAAAGTCAACGTAGGACGATTATTTCTGCCAATGTTTGCCAACCTTTGGGCCGATAGTGGCTCAATGCCGCCGGTATGCTGCTGCCTGGGGGCCGTGTCAACAGACGAGCACTAGTTTGACGTCCCAAAACCACTGGTCCACCGCAGTGGACGACGCTAGAAACAAAATGCAAGATTCTTACGCGTTAATTATTCCAGGGTTAGCGAAGTACTCCGGCCTGCTGTCGTGGTACCACTTGAAGGGTTGAGCCCCCCATACGGTACGGCGTTCTCCCTTCCTCCTGGTACAGAGTTCGGAAGTCGTCTGCGCTGAATAGGTGCACGATGATTCGCCGTCCCGGTAGTTTCTCGGCCACAATGGGTCCGTACTGGTGGTACATTTGCCAGGCTGCCTTGTTGATGTCGTGACGGTCGTACTTGCCTAACGGAAAGAAAGGAGTGTCAGTCAAAGCCAGTTTCCAATTCACACATGCAAGGAGATTGAATGAAGATCATGTTGCTGTAGCCGGATAGGCCATCCGGTGGCAAAAATTCGCATCACTTATTCAGCACCAGCCAGCCCTAATGTTGTCTCGCCTGCTCAAGAACGCTGATAGCTTTTCTTTTAATTATGCTAACGAACATAACTACCACAACTTAGAACTTTTGGAGAGAGCATGTTTAAGGTACAACTAGAAGGTGAATTTGGAATGCGCGTACTGATGAACTGAGACTTACAATTGTGTCGCCAAAAGGGCACTGCGTTACACAAATGCCTTATGTCGACGGCGATCCGCATTTCAGGAAAGTATGTGATGCCGATGCATTTGGACAAAGTACATGTTTTGAGAGGTTCTCTTTTATTTTATTGTTGGGGTTTGACGTCCTAAAACCACGCTATGATTGTGAAGGAATGCCTTAGCATAGAGCTCAGGAAATTGCGACCATCTGCACTTCGTTAACGTGCACCTAGATCTACTTAAATTTAGGACACGGGCCTCAAGCATTTTCGCCTCCACGGAAAATCCGGCCGCCACGACCGGGATTGGATCCCGCGACCTTCGGGTCAGCAGTGGAGTATACTATAACCACCAGACCACCGCGGCGGGTGCGTTTAGAGGGTCAATAACATTCCAAGTATCCAAGTATGTCGGTGATGACAAAAGTAAGAATGCTACGGACGAACAGGATTCTCGATTATGCGAAATTAGGAATTGATACATGATAAAAGAAGTTGGCGGGCAGACACAGACCTAAGAGACTATAACACGACAAACGCCGACTAAGAACTGAAAGAGCTCACTGCGGCGGAAGAGCGCGTAGGCACAAGATCTTATCCGCGCTTCCACCGACATGCAGTGCTTCCTGTCCATCCGGCACACGGGGGTGTCTGGACGGGAGGTCAGGCATTTCATTTCTTCTTTATGCAAGACATTCGACAGCGGGTTCACGTATGCACCAGTACTACTTGGCCGCTACTAACGCATTTAAGTTTTGTTTTGTTTTAACGTCACAGTGTATATTTACGCGACTGTTGACTATTTTTGTATTGGTTATGCTATGTAACTGTTGCTCTTCAATTTTTTTTTAACATCGCCATTTATACAGATATCTGTAATTGCTGAATACGTCGTTTTGACTGTTAATGTTATGTCTTGACTGTTATGCTAAATTGTATATTGTATGAGCTGGGGACTTTTTATGCTTAGAAACATGGACCCCATATCTGCTCTACGTTAGAAAAGCTTTGATGCAGCCCAAAACGACACACGGACACATATGGACAGCACACAGCGCCTACTAGCAGCAACATTATTATTATTATTATTATTATTATTATTATTATTATTATTATTATTATTATTATTATTATTATTATTTGATTTGCACACAGAGGAAACAGGGAGAGAGCAGGCTGACAACTGCCACCTGGAGGGGCCCAACGCCTGCCTACTCTTTCGGGAGTAGATGAAGGAAAAGAAGACAGCAGAGGAGAAATACGGAGAAGAACATAGAGTAGTAAAGAAAAAAAATTAAGAGTTGAGCAAAAAAAGAAAAAGATACGAAAAATAAAATGTTTATAAGCGTTCTCAAACTCGTCATAACTGCACGAAATCAAGGAAATCACCTGCGTAACGAAATGTCATGATAATACGCCCAGCAAACCACACCACCTCCCTCAGATGCACCGAAATGACCCGAATGTGGAGCTCCCAAATTAATGTTCTTTATATGTTGCTGTAACCTTTTCTCTGGATACATACAAACAACTAAAGAGTTACTAAGCACCAAAAATGAGTGCAAGAAAGCCATTTCGGGGCTAATGATTTTCATAGAAAAATATTGGCGAAGCTTGCACTGAGCCGCACAAGCCTTGAATCAGCGAAACTGGTCGATTCTGAAGACTAATCTGGTCGCATCTAGGTTGCAGGTTGTTTCTAGGTTTCTTCTAGGTCGTTGCTAAGCTTTAGTTAGATGACGCCAGGTTGTTTCGACGTTGATTCTCAGCGCATAGAGGTTCGAGTTAAACTACACACAGTCACAGACAAGACAGGGGCCCGTCGCCATTGGCGTAGGCCTTCCATCGCTTCGGGGTCTTCAGCTTGCCGCCATCACTTCGGCGCGGGGCCTACTATACGCCATAATCCTTCCTTTTGCGATTCGGCGAAGGGTCCACCTACGCGTCCGTAAGGCAACACGCGCATCCAACGCAGCTGCTGACTTGGTTGATGCATTTCCTGTGTGTGACGATTAAATGTTTGAGCGCTTTGTAATGGGTGGGCCTTGCTCACGAGAACAAATTACCAACGCTCCGCGCGTTCTGTTACCACGGGTTTGCAAATCGTGCATGTTTCATGGCGCACACTAGACGACGAACCTTTAGTGCTGCTACCACATGGGTCTTTTCGCTACCCGCCGACATTCGATGTGCGGATGCGGCGTGCGATGGCTGCGTTAAATGCAAAATGCAATGCAAAATTGATTGTTCAAATAAATAAATTGTTGCTAACGGGGGGTAAAATGGGAGCGTCTTGTCCTCGTTCTGGCCGCTCGCGGAAGCCTAAAGTGTACTACGAACCCAGTTTGAGCCCATGAACTAAGGGATATACCCAATTATAATGTGGGAAATAAACAGAACATAGCACAAAGCTTTCATAACATAGACTGCTGAAACGTGCAAGGAGAAGCGCTCAAGGAGGAGTTTTATAGATTATATTAAACAGTGACACGACGTTCGGGAACAAGAGAAATAAAGCGATATGCTGGAAAGCTTTGTTCATTTTGTACAAATCCGCAGAGACGCCCTAAATTTGTTCCAGTGGGGGAGGTCTACGAACTACACGTGTTCACGGGCTTCGGAAAGCCCGAGCACGGCCCGGCCCACGGGCCGGGTTCGGGCGGGCCGACGTCATCTCACCTCGGGCCCGGGCCGGGCTCGGGCTACATTGTTTTTTGTAGGGCGGGCGGTGCCAGATGCAAAGACCGAATCAAGCCCAAGATATAGATGTTGTGCCTGAACTGTTTTCCCCTTCTCCGCAACCGCTCCCAACCCCTTTTCTCGGTTCTCCTTTCCTTTAGCCACTTTATAAGCAAGGAGAGAGGGTGAAGTCACAAAAATGAGCTCTGTGATTATCTATACACGGAATAATCCCCTCTCCTACATCTGAGATGCTCAGCTTCTTGAAGAACAAACGGTCTAAATATTCCAAGCTTGCTATGCTTCCGAAAAATATATTGGCAATTCCGGCTACAAGTGTGAGCAGCCAAGGGACCTTCAGTTGGGCGGGATATGTGACGCAGGAGCGCCGCGCTTCACTGAAGCCCGAATCATTGAACAGCTTATTTTTACACAGCAACTCGTAATCGTTGCGTATAGTGACTGTCATGTGTCGTTTGCTTATGTTTCACTTTATTATGTTGAATAAAATGCCACATTATCGGAAAACGGGATCTTGTCTTTGCAGCAAACCTTCATAATTTCAGGCCGGACTGGGCCGGGCCCGGGCTTTTATTTTTGTACGTCGGGCCGGCCGGGCGGGCTCGCAGCGCTCTAGCGTCGGGCTCGGGCGGGCCTTCGACGCAGTCAGCGGGCCCGGGCCGGGCTCGGGCTCTAAAATTTGGCCCGTGCATAGCTCTACTACGAACTACGACTGTCGACGCCTTCACACTTCGCAAGGCAGATTTCGTGCGCCCCTGCGGTAAGGACGTATAGCACGGCAGGATATCTAATGCAACAGAGCATGGCGTGCTCACAACCGGAATCTCTTGATAATTTACAGGGTAGCCAGCCGGTCTGAGAACTGGCTAGCCTCCCTGTCCTTCCGTTTTCCTTTTCCTCCTCCTCTTCATAATTTTGACTTTTCGCACAATAACACGTGAATAAATTAGCTGTAAACTATAACACAAAAACTAATTTCATTTCATTTTCATTTATTGATACCCTCAAGGACAAAGATATTGCAGAGGGGAGCGAGTAAAAATGTAGAAGTAAAAGCAAACAATCGAACAGTAAATAAAGACACAAGTTCTTCGGCCCTATAGGCTGTACATACTAGCAGCAGTGTGATTTATGGAAATAATGCTATAACAAACACATTTTTTCGTCGTTTCGGCTGTTAACACGTATTTAGAGAAGTACACGTGGTGAAAGGAGTTCGTTATAATTTTTATCTAGGTTAGCGTATAAAGGCAATAAATTTGATTTTTTTTCTCTCTCTCTATTTCTCTTGCCATGGCAAGGTGCTACTATGCTGAAAACAGGTGCTATACATCTAGAAGGGTGCACGATTGGGTGTTATGGTAGAGCATGCTTTAAATTTCAATAGAGAGCGCATAAAAACGAAGTGAAGAGAGCGTTCTGTTCTCTGTCTTCTCTGTTCTTATTGCCTTCCCTGTTGAAACTTAACTCATACTGCAAGTCACTTTTCTAGCTACGATATCCGCTACCAAACGCTCTTGATGATTGCCCTTCAAATATGCCCAGTATACCGCTGCCGAGTAACCGTTCATCGTACCCATTATGTCCGGTCAGTAGTAACCACAGTAAGGCCCTTTTGCACAAGTAATTACCGTAGATTAAAGCATACTTATTAGCGTAGCATGTGCCCACGAAACGTACATATTTGCAGCACCTTGCTGTCGATCCCATGTTCGGGCAACACCGCCTAGATCGCGCCGGGTCGGTAGGTGAAAGTTTTTCTCGGGTTCGGACACGGCCCGGGTCTTGCTTTCGAGTCACCAGACCGGGTTCGGGTGGGTAAACTTCAACGAGTGCCGGGTTCGGGCCGGGTCCAGGCCGGAAATCACTGCCCGCGCAGTGCTCTATTCGAGACCCCTGAGCTAAGATATCTCCACTAAGGGGTTTCAGAATGAAACTACTATGCTTTAATCGTGGAATACAAAAGTTTCGAGATACTAAAAGACGTGTAGCACTCTGAAGCACGGTTCAGTAAAACACAGAGTAATTTAATCACACCTCTACGCCATTCTTCGAACTGCTTCTTTCTCTTTTTAAGCAGAACCCCACTACCAGTTCATGTCCCAAGTTGTGCGCCAAAAAAAGAAAGTCCGCCATAGGTGCCCTCCCACCCCCCCTGCGGACAAGTGGCCACGGGCACTTGACGAGGTGGTCAAATGGAGCTGTTAATAGAGGGTACCGGCTTGATCCTTTCGGTTGTGACCGTGTCTTCACGCCCATTGCGCAGTATTGTAAAATGATGTTCGGAACGTTTGATGACTGTGTGAAGAGCACGACGAGGCGCGTCAACACGAACAAAAACGTGTGAGGATGTCTGTTGGTTTGACGGCAGAAAAACGTCATACTTAGTCATGTGAGCAGAAAATTGGTGATGGACGCAAGTCTCGCATGAAGATCCTCAAACGCTGGGCGAAAGAACATGGATCCGAAACACTCTGAGTAGTTACGGGGTTGACGAGGTCACCCGGCAAACGGAGTGTGCAGCCATAAACCATCTCGGCTACAGAGCAGTCAAGGTCTGGTCGCAGCGTTGATCGAAGGCCGAGAAGCACGATGGTACTTGCTCGAAGCGCGAGAATTTGCCATTCTCACCGACCACAACCCACTTGTTTCTGCTTTACGAGCCTGCAGTGCCACCCATACTCCTAGAGTGCTTCGGCACCTCGCTTTCATTGCCGAGTTCACCACAGACATACGCTACGTCAAAGGCAGCCTTAACAGTGCAGCGGACGCACGTAGTCGCATTACCATCAACGCCACAAGCCCCATCGACCTTTCCTTGTATTCACTCGCGGAGGCACAAACATTAGACGATGAGCCTCCACGACTCCGAACCTCTACATCTCTCGAACTGCAAGTTAACTTTCCCGACCTAGACGTCATGCTCTGGTGCGATGTTTCACACAACTGTACTCGCATCTATGTTCCTTCAGATCTGCGTCGTGCTGTATTTGATACCCTGCACACAATTTGCCATCCAGGCGTACGAGCCACGCATCCAAGCGTTGCAGGTGTTGGGAAAATGTCGATGAAAAGACAACAATGTCATCTAGGTAACATAGGCAAGTCTTCCATTTCAGGTCACGTAGCACGGTGTCAATCATGCGCTCAAAAGTCGCGGGCGCACTGCATAAGCCGAAAGGCATAACGTTGAATTCGTATAGGCCATCCGGGGTTGCAAAAGCTGTTTTTTAAAGACGATAGTCTTTCTTGGGATAAACGGAGAAATTTTGGTCTGTATGTCTGTCTATCTGTTTCTCTGTTTGTCGGCGTCACACGATTGCCACCCGGCCAAAGTTTAACCACTTTCTCAGCGCCCAGCCATCTTGCACAAGTATTTTTGTTCATACTTGTGAACATTGTCGATCAAAAAGCAAATGTTACGCATGTCTGAGGAGCAACGTCAATAAATAAGTAGTCTCTGGTATGTTTCTTTATAAGAAAATACATAGATACGTAATTATGAAGACCCCAGCATTTCTTAGGCTGCGCTCAAAAAGCGACGCTATGCACGAAAAAGCCCTCGGCCGACGATATGTTGCTGCTGGGTTCTGCACAAAGTGATGTTTCTCGACGCACTGCCAGATGGCGTCCATATCTCACGCAGCGCCTCTTCTATTTTATCAAGGCCAGCCAGATGCGGCCGATTCAACATAGAGAAAGCGCTGTCTGAGGCAAGGCAAAACAGTGTAGTACGGCCGGCGAAGTATCGTCTTTCGACGACATTTGCGGCGAAGCACGCAGATACGCGGCCAATTTTTTCTTTGTCTTCTTCCTGCATGGGGATTTGCCAGTAGTCCGGAACGCAAATCGAGGCTCGAAAAGAATGCCACACTTCGTAAGGTGCTGTATGTCACAGCACCTGGTCGTGCTGTCACATACTGCTGGACACGTCAGGACACGTCAGGACAGCTGACCCAAGCGGCGACCTTAGCAAAGCGCCAGGAGGTAGAGCGGGCGCGTAGAGGACGAGGGATCGATACCCAGCACCTCCACCACGTATGAGGTTTTGGTTTGGACGACCTTTATTTGGCCCGAGAACCCGGAAGCCAACAGCTACGATGAACCCACAATGATGATGCTGATACACGACAATGATGAGGATGCATAACCAACACATTATGATGATGGTAATGTACAGATGAAGAGGATTGGTATGTCCACATTATTATTATTATCATTATTCTTGGGGTTTAATGTCCCATAACCACGATATGGTTATGAAAGACGCCGAAGTGGAGGACTCCGGAAATCTCGACCACCTGGGGTTCTTTAACGTGCACCTAAATCTAAATACACGGGCCTCAAGCATCGAAAAGGCTGCCGCAGCGGCCGGCATTCGATCCCGCGACCTTCGGGTCATTAGTCGAGCCCCACTAAACCACTGAGGCGGGTTCACCTTGTGAACAATTTACATGGATGTTCACTGACATTTCGTTTTCCATTTCAGTAGCAGGTCTTGTATGCACCCACTTCTATAATAGTTTCGACCTTCATCGTGTCAGACATAAATAAGTACATAATTATTACACCTTCATTCACACTCCCTTGTCGTACGCTGCAGTTGTGTGAGATAAACCTTTTTTCGATTATGATAAGCCCGTGGTAAATAAAGAAATGTGCTGAGAATATTAAAAAAACAAATAAAAAAAACATTACCGGCATCCTAGTAAGTTTCGCTCCGACGCTTTGCTGTAACTTAATTATGCCTGTACTCTTCACGTACTTATTTACACAATATTGCCTGAGCGTCACAAAGCGCTGACAAACAATAAACAATGACAGAATTTCAGAAGCTTACCCAGAATAGGAGCATATATCCAAGAACTTCCTATAAATGGAACAGCTGGTATTTTTGGTACTTCGATGAAAGGCTTTCCAAGGGAACCCTGACCAGTGTTCAGTGAAATGCTTACTGTAGATCGCAGTTTTGGAAAGTGGAAGCTGTGTGAGGCGCGCGCCAAGCTCCTCCATTTGGCGATCCTCTGAAGCATACTTCCAAGCGGTGTGCCACTCGGTGGGAATATTTGGCTTAGAATAGAATTACCCGTAGAGGCCTGCTCTTAAATCGTGCGTGCGAGCGGACGTGGTGTAAATAAGACCTCGCCGGAAGTGTGGCTTCCACCAAATTGAGAACAAGCTGGCAAGGCTTTTCATCACGCCGTTGTGACACGTACGTTGACCCCAATTGCGTCATGCGTGTGTGAAAGAAACGACGAGTTTTCCACGCGTGGTCTCGAAGCCTTCAAAAGAAGGCTTGCGCTTGCCGATAAGAGCACTGTGTTGGTGCTGCAACGCATGCGGCAGAAATGAATGGCGACTATTGGAAAGCGGCGCCTGCGGAAGGGGAAATAGTAGAGCGATAGCGCGGCGTAATGGCTGTGCCACCGTAGCGCCCGGCCGCACTAACCTGCTCTCAATAATAATCATTGTTGGGGTTATGCGTCCGAAAACCGCGATATGATTCTTTGAGACGCCGTAGTGCAGCGCTCCGGAAATTCGGACACCTAGGGCTCTTTAACGTGCACCTCAATTTAAGTACACGAGCCTCAGGAATTTCCTCCTCCATCGAAAATGCGGCCGCCGCAGTTGGTATTCGCTCCCGCGACCTTCGGGTCAGCATTCAAGAACCATAATCGCTATACGGCAAAGAATTATAAAGTTTGCTTAAAACAAAATGTACTCTTTGAGAACCACAGTTCGTTAGGACCTTGGGAAGTAAAAACTTGTTATTATAGGAAAACCGGGTAATGTTCGAATTATCAGTTTTGGATGAGAACAAATTTCAGAAGGCTATGGTCTTTAACTACTCGACAAGCAAATGTGCACACATTAAATTTGTTCAGATTACAAAAAAAATTGAAGGACACTTTGTACATTCCAAAGTGTGTTTGGCGAAAGCTTGTGGCCATTCGACTGACTATGCCATGCCTTTTTGTTTTGTCGGACGGACGGACACGGACGGACGGATGGACGGAAGGTCGGACAGACACGAACGGAAGGTCGGACAGACACGAACGGACGGACACACGGACGGACATGGACGTGGACGGATACGGACGGACGGACGGACGGACGGACGCACGGATGGAGGGATGGATGGACACGGACGGACGGACAGACAGACACGGACGGATGGACAGACATGGACGGACACGGGCGAATGGACGGACACGGACGTACGGTTGGACGGATGAACAGACACGGACGGACACGGACGGGTGGACGGATGGACACGGACGGACGGTCGGACAGACGCGGATGGACGGACGGATGGACACGGATGGACGGATGGATGGGCGGACAGACACGGACGCTCGGATGGACACAGACGGACGGACAGACACGGACGGACGGTCGGACAGACGGACACGGACGGACGGATGGACAAACGGACAGACGGACGTACGGACACGAACGGGCGGATGGATGGGCGGACGGACGGATGGATGGACGGACGGACGGACGGACAGACAGACACAGACGGACGGACGCCGGACGGACGGATGGACATGAGCATGAGACATTAAAGGCTTTCGCCTTAATATTTAGTATGGTTTAGTGCACGGTATAGATAAGTAACACGAGAACGGCGGCTGCTCCAGGTAAGAATGCGAATGGCTTGATTTTGAACATGCCGTAGGGAAGAAAGATGGTAATGATATGTTTGACCCCATGAAGCGATACAATAGTTAACATGATTGTGAATGAATGCGTAAGTATAAGGTGATTAAAGTGGTCAAGTCAAAATAACATCTCGTTTTTAGTAGTAACCTAATACCATAAGAGGTTTTTCGCTGCAATTCTTCGATATGTAAGTTTAACCGGGTATCGAGCTTAATTATAAGGAAAGAACAATGATTTGATAGGTGGACAGGATGCGAGTTAATAAAAAGTAGTGTAACTTCGGCGTTATTTATTGACCTGGAATTAAAAATTAAAAACTTAGTTTTGGAGGGATTTATCAAGATTTTTTTAGCACACCATGCACTAACGTTAAGAAGTTCAGCATTAAGGGTTGTTATGAGGTTGTTTATTGAATTGCTCGGACATAAGAGAGTCGTGTCTTCAGCATATAAAATGCATTCAGTAGGCGGGGTTTGACACTACAGAAGATCGTTAATGTAGAGTATAAATAAAAGCGGGCCCAGAATTGAGCCTTGTGGAACACCAATGTTAGTTATTTTTTAATGGAATGGATGCCGGATATGGATATTAATGGCTCTCGATCAGATAAGTAACTACGAAAAAGACAAACATGTCAGTTTCTTACCCTTGTCAATTTCTAGTTTGCATTTTTCTGTGAAGTAAATGAGGGCTAAGTTAGTTGAATATCATTGTTTAAACGCAGACTGTTTCGGATGAAATAGGTTAAATTTTATAAGGAAGCTGGACAGTTGAACATGTGTTAGCTTTTCAATTACTTTGCTAAAAAAGGGGAGAATGGATATCTGCCTGTAATCAGAAAGTAAGCATCTGTCACCTTTTTTAAAACTGACATTACCTTACTCACCTTTAACTCTCGGGGAAGAGTACCAAATTCAAAAATTAGATTGGTGTAGGTGAGCACATCGGCAATCGCATTAGCAGCCATTTTAACATGATTAGCAGAAATATTATCAATTCCTGCACTAGAGGACTCTATATTGCGAATATACATCTCAAGGGTAGTAGGAAAAAAATGAATGACCACAATGATAAAGTTTGTCATGCGCACTGGATGGAAATGGTATAGGGGAGGAGAAGTAGTCATTAAATGCGTTGACAATGCCTAGTAGATTTGATATCACTGAACCTTCATGGCTAATGTTGGCTATTTGTGGATTAATGGTTTATTAACAAAAGAATTGATCAAGCGCCATTGCTTTTTTATGTCTGAAGCCAGTACGATTGAGTTCACTTTGATAATAGCGCTTTTTCGCATCCCCCCAATACCGC
>JALIZH010003291.1:0-13905 GCA_030522465.1 Rhipicephalus appendiculatus | reverse complement strand
ACGCCGGGTTTTAGGCTGCAGGAGTGAGCAGTTAGCGCTACTTCATGTAACACTCGAATTGATTGCTATCGCATTCATCGCTTCGCCCTTGCGACGAAACTGTGACTTCCCTAAAGGCCCGACGGTGTAGCTCTCTGCTGTGTTAACGAGCGCCGTAACGGGACGGCAGCGTGAAAAACGCGATCGATAGAAATTATGCTTATATTGAAAGTAGGATACATCTTGTTCGTTACACATGGTTCGTATAAGAATCAAGATCACCCCTCCCCCCCCCTCCTACGCCGTTTAATCATTCGAAGGGAAAGCCAAGTAAGCACTGTTTCGTTAATGTGCAATGTGCAGGCACCGCAGGGTTATGAGCATCTATGTTTTTACTATAATGGTAGCCGACTACTCTGACATTTCATTCCAAGAATGGTTTAATTTCTGAATTTACCCGGTTGAGTCGGGAATCAAAGAAAGGCGTTTGTGCAATGCTGCTTTCTCAGTTTTTTCATCTATTGCGAAGCTTGTTTATTTTGGGGGGAGACTCGTCAAGTGACTGGAGTAGGGGGGGGAGGACTCGGAAAAAACGGTGCCCCACCCACCCCCCTCTAAAATGGAGAACCCTGTACGCGCCAATGCATCCCTACGATCTCTTACGGACGCCACTTTGCGAAGTGCTCAACTAAGTGGTAGCTGCTTTGGGACGCAATTGCGTCATCTCACGCCTGCCCTTTCACAGCATAAGTTGCTCAGACATTCATGTTTGTAAAGAGTACAAGGGAAGTGCCAATACAACCCTTCAGGTAAACACTTCCACAACGGACCAACTTTCCGCAACTTCTGCAATGAAAGAAAAAAAAAAGGAGATTGAGAACGTGCGTCTAAAAACAAACAAACAAAAAAAAGCCGGCAGATCCCACGCACTGTGGGAATCGATGTAATGCGAAGCAGCCAGCAAGGGGCAAATCGTGCTGGACATAATATGCATGCCATGATTTACATGTTACGACCTCTCATTTATGTTCGTCATGCAGTCACGTAGCGCAATACTAATTTTGGCCTATATCAAGCTAGCGAACTGGACGCAAGCGCACCATGAGCGTGGCCTGTAAAGGGCAATGTAGATGACATGCATGCCAAGATTTTCATGTTATCACCTGCCACTTATGTTCGTTATACAGTAACGTCCCGCAATACCAATTTTGGTGTATATCAAGCTAGCGAAACGGCCGCGAGCGTGCCATGAGCGTGGCATGCAAGTCATGTTGCACATGACATGTCATGATTTCCATATTACCACTTCTCATTTATGCTCATTATACAGTCACGTCATGCAATACAAAATTTGGTGTATATCACGCTAGCGAAACAGCCGCGAGCGGGTCATTAGCGTGGCATGCAAGTCATGACATGACATGACATGTCATGATTTCCGTATGACCACTTGGCATTTATGTTTGTCATACAGTGACGTCACGCAATACCAAATTTGGTGTATATCAAGCTAGCGAAACGGCCGCGAGCGTGTCATGAGCGTAGCATGCAAGTCATGTTGCACATGACATGTCATGATTTCCGTATGACCACTTGGCATTTAGGTTCTTCATGCAGTCACGCCAGGCAATACCAAATTTGGTGTACACCAAGCTAGCGAAACGGCCGCGAGAGTTTCATGAGCGTGGCATGCCAGTCATGTTGCACATGACATATCATGATTTCCATATTACCACTTGGCATTTATGTTCGTCATACAGTGACGTCACGCAATACCAAATTTGGTGTATATCAAGCTAGCGAAACGGCCGCGAGCGTGTCATGAGCGTAGCATGCAAGTCATGTTGCACATGACATGTCATGATTTCCATATTACCACTTGGTATTTATGTTCGTCATACAGTCACGTCACTCAATCCCAAATTTGGTGTATATCAAGCTAACGAAACGGCCGCGAGCGCGCCATGAGCGTGGCATGCAAGTCATGTCGAACATGACAAGTCATGATTTCTGTATGACCACTTGGCATTTATGTTCGTCATACAGTCACGTCACGCAGTACCAAATTTGGTGTATATCAAGCAAGCGAAACGGCCGTCAGCGCACCATGAGCGTGGCATGTAAATCATGTTGTACATGACATGCGTGTCATGATTTTCATATTACCACCTGTCATTTATGTTGGTCATGCACAAATGTCTCATCGTACCAATTTTTGGGCATATCAAATTAAGAAAACGGCCTTAGGAGCACTACGGTCATGACGTGTAAATCTTACTTTTCATGACTAGTTAGTCATGATTTTCATGATATGACCAGTCATTCATGTTCGTCATATAGTCATGTTACGCCATACCAATTTTGGTATAAATCCCATTAACGATACGGCCAGGAGAGCTCAAAATCGTAGGCGGCTAGATAGATAGTCAGATAGATACGCTCAAACTCGCCGAAGTTCGCTAAGAAATGCTTCGCATTTAAAAACGATACAGTGACGTGGTATGAGTCCACAAGCCCATCCAAAGTTCACTCTTGCGCAAAAGACAGGCGGGCCGTTTAAACATTGGTCCACGCAACTCCCAGCGTTCCGCTCTTAACATCGCCTCGTTTGCTCTGCGCTCGTTTTCCATTGATCGCGCAGTTTTCTAATGGGCTTTTTACTTTGAGCTTCTAGGCCACTTCGTAAAAGCGCAGGTGAGTCTGACGCAACGTCCACTAATGACCCGGGACTCTCGTTGATTGCTAAAGAGCGTTACGCCTGCCGTGCTTCGAATAATCAATCGAAAGCCAATTCTGAAATTCGAGGGCGCTCTCCTTTGAAAGACACGGTTCTCGCCGATGCGCGAAGTGGTGCGTACGAGCCTGGTCTGAATGGGAAAAAAACGGAGGGTCTTGTAATCGCTCTTCCTCTGTCTTTTGTTTTGTAAGTGGTCACACTGGATAGGCTTTTCACAATACTGGCGAAAGTGTACAAGATACTGGCAGTGACGAAGATGACTTTCATCTTTTTCTTCTCAATCGATGTATTGAACCTCCCCCCCCCTCCCCTTTCCGAAAGCTTTCTGTACCTAACGTGTTTTTCAATGGCCTCCGGGATCGCAGGCATTGCAAGCTTTCTGCACCTCACCTGTTCTTGCACAGCCTCCGCGATCTGCCCACCTTTTAGAAACGCTGATGCCGTGTGACCACGTAGTCAAGTGACATGGCGTCATTTGGACATCACCAATTTGGGCGATCTGTGACGTCATGAAGATGTCATATGGTGACGTCGTTCAGTGGGAATTTATTTTTTATTTTTTTGCATCACTTCTGTTGAAACGGCCGATGCAAGACACCGATGGACAATTTTCGCGTTTGAGAAGTCACCTAAAGGCATTAGCCTAGATATCGAAAACAAAATCATTGAACAGGGAATCACGTCACCCACAGCAGCTGAGCTATCCGCTATTTTTATGCTATAAAATTTATAAAATCTGCTAAAGATACGAGAAAATGGGTGGCCTTCAGGCGACGTTAACATCACTCTGCAGCGCAAACACGTCAGTAATCAGGGATAGTATATCATAGAAAGCCCTTAAAGAGCTCACGAAGGCAAGCCAACCGAACCATGAAATGAAGTTCCAGTGGATACCTGAGCATTGTAGCATTCGCGGTATCGCAGCTGCCGATGAAGCGGCATAAGAATATTGTAAAGCTGGCTTCTCCACCAATTTCGAAATATGAATTACGCAGTAAAATGACATCTTTCCAAATCAGTAAAAACAATTGAGTCAAGTTCAAAGATTTGTGATTTATACGATATTGATCCGCTCTTTGAACTCAAAATTACGCTACCTTTAGACAGAACCATGGCAACACTTATCCACAAATTAAGGCTCAGCACTGCCTAAACAAATTATTTTTTACACCGAATCGGCAGAAATTAAACGCCCGAATGTGAATGTGGATCTGTAGGTGAAGATGTGCGTCCCATCCTTCTAGACCGCCCGCATCATGACACACCGAGACGGTCTCTTAAATCGGAACTAATGTCATTAGACCACAGGCCTTTGAATATTAAGGAACTTCTGGGCCCATGGCGAACCAGACATTACATACATACGCCTTCATAGCCTCAGAACGGGTTCTTGAAGACAGTGGTATTCCTGGCAATTATTAAGGTATTTGCCTTCCCATTACATTGTATATAGAGTAACCCACCCCTGATTGTAGTTCTCAGAGTGCAGTTTTTCAATCTAAACTAAGTCACTGTTTTTCATTAGTGTTCCTTTAAAGGGCCCCTCACCAGGGTTTGACAATTTTGAGCTGACGAGCGCAATGCATAAACGGGGCGTTCACGATCACGTCTGCCAAAATTTGCAACGCTACGCGCCGCGGAAATGGGTCAAATTTCAAGCTGAAGGCTGCTTGCCCTTCCTCTCGCGGGCACGCGCCCAGAGAATGAGCGGGTGACGTACACGATGGAATGGCCCTACGTAGACGGTTGTGCTGTGACGTCGCTCCTCTACGTAGACCACTGTGCTCTGACGTCGCCAACAGTAGCACGCGACACTGCGATAATTATTTGACACGACGTGTAGTTCGTGTAATTCGTTGCTTGAACAGATGAACAAAACTTGAGAGCAATATTAAAACGCACAAACGGAATTGGTGCGTTTTCTTTTTTTAAATTTTTACTGCGAATCGCAGCGAGATGCGAGACTACTACCTCCGCTTCGCATGCGTTCGTGTTCCCGCGCTTTGCGCATCCTGCACACGCCACCCCTTACAACGAAACTAATTTTTCTACCACGTTCCAGAGCTCATAAGGCTCTTTTATCCTACCGCGCGCGTCTAACTAAATGTTCATGCGGCACACCGCTACTCTCGCGTCCTTACAAATTTCGCAGATTTCATGCTCAGTATTAGGTTGAAAGCCAAGTGATCGGCAAGGGCGCATTCGGCATAGCTTGCCGAGACGAAGCGCATAGAACGCCGCCACAACACCGCTCGCGTCTCGGGAACTCGGGCTGGTTCGAGCACGTCACGCGCTCGTGACATTAGGGGGCTTTTTAGCTTGTACGTATACTTTTTTTACGTTACCGTGTTACCGGTTACCGGATTGCGTTTACCGTCTTACCGGAACGCATGCTGCAGAAAAGTTTTAGCTCCTCATACGTAAACGTTTACGTGCGTGCATAAACGTAAACCTTTACGTTTGCGCAAACCACCAAATGGTGATGATTAACTGCATTTAAACTATACTTGATTTAGATAAGATTGAATAATCGCTTGGGCAAAATAATAAGAGAGGTTTTTAGCGTGTACATTACCTCGGTTTACGAAAAAGGGTGCAAAAATATCGGGTTAGCGACGATGGTGTCGACATCTTGTGACGCTTCGTGCAACCACAGTCATGAACACGTTTGTTATCATCTAGTATTTGAGGGAGGAAATGATGTAAACGGCAACTGATTCATAATTATTTCACTGCAAGGCATTTACGCAAGGAGTAAAATGCGCGATGTTTCTGCAATAACAATTTTGTGCTTGCCTGTTTCACATTGACGCCGCTAGATGGTGCCACCTATCCGGCCTGTCGGGGGGTTTTAGGCGCTTTAGGCCTCTCACGTTTACGTCACTCTAGCTTCGGTAAGCCGGCTGAAACATGGTGATCGCAATTCGCATTCGCACTTCGGCTTATTTTGACTCGGCAGCAGGAGTCTCCGCAAATTGAATATCGCGCGTAGCCACGAACGAAGGTGGATTTGCGAGGTAGGGCCGCAAACGTAAAGCCTATCCGGCGAGTAGTTTACGTTCCGTAAAAAAGTCTACGTTCCGTAAAGGCCCGCGCATGCGCAGATTCCTTCCGGTATCCGGTAACACGGTAACGTAAAGAAGTATACGTACACGCTAAAAGGCCCTATTGTGTGCGCATGACGTGTTCTTGCGTATACGTCATGTGACCTTCCCGCTCGCGTGCTGTAATGGCAGGGAAGCGATTTGGCTTGCGAAGGCTACACGGGGCGAGCAGCAAGGGTTTCCAGCTCGCCTCTCATCATGGCTTTGCGCCGCCTCAAAACATTGGTTTTCTCAGCTTCTAACGCACCGATTAGACGAATTCTTGTGGCATAACGCTCTTTATTGGGCGCGGAACAACTTCTAGCGTCTAACTAAAATTCGTTATGTCACCTGGTGAGGAACCCTTTAAAAGGACCGACAACTGATTTTTCTCGACCCATTTTTTTACGGCGCGACGGAAAGCTCACCCTTCGTAGTGTTTGTAGCTGCAGTAGTTAATCCCAAAAGCACGTAGTCATTTTACAAGCAGTATTTTTCGATTTGAAAGGCTCTAAACACAGATGTACCTTTTCTCCAGCAATGCTGAGAATTGATAGCGATGCCGCTAGCCCTTCTCCCGATTTGTGAAAGTTGCCGCCGTTCTGCTTTCGCAGGAGTTGCTGTAGCTTAACCACCTTTATTTTGAGCTTTTCAACTATTTTTGAAAATAACAAGCTGCTACAGTCAGATGATGTGGCATTATACACCTTCCCTGTGTTTATACCACGTTGTGTGCGCCTGCGCCCAAGGTTGCCTGCGCCTGTGTCATGGGTGGCTTGTCCCGGCGTCATTACTCTCTCGATGCACGAGCCAAGCCAAGTCCCCGAAAACGTCACTACGCATATGCACGGCTGCGCCGAGTAGCAGTGCGCGTCATTTCTGAGAAGTGTAGGTAGCAAAATTATGTCGCTGAAAAATCTTAGCGACCTGCAAACTGCGTGAACGGTTGCATGAGCACACTGAAAAGTTGCTCAAGACGCGCTGACGAGGATGGAATCATTACGTCACGCGAAGGCAGCACGGCTTTAGTGCATACTACTAACGCAGACCTATGTGTACATTTTTATGGAGTAATACCTTTTAATATAAAGGAACGAACAATATTTCAATACCAACAACGAGATCCTCGACCGCCTACAGCAATGAACGGTCACGTGACAGGGTACATAGAATCGTTCATGTATTTACCACCAGAGGCGTCAAAGGTAATTTTTCGCGTCTTGGGATGAAGAAATAAACATATAAATCCACCTCTCACGAAAAAAAACTGGGTTGGTTTGAGTGAATGCGGCGGAAAATCTTTCCATCAGTGGAGTCATCTCAGCTGATGTTCCGGGCAGTTGTCGGTCCCTTTAAGGTTGTTTGCTCTGGGAGAGGCTTAAGCTGCCCGCTTCAGTGTGCGGAATACAGATGGAAATTTATAAACTAGTACAACTGCACTAGGTGCACCGTCAGCGAGTACTTGTAACCACTGCATTTAAAGACAACACATACGCTCGTGATCAGACTGAAGTTAGTCTTTTAAATCCCCATAGCTTCTCTGGCTGTCTATATATTGGTGTCGGAAGTGTGCTCAAAATTCGATGTAACAGTAGCAGCTACAGTTGAGCATTGTAAGGGTACTTACAAGTAGCGTGAGCCTTTTAACCTAAAACGTTGCATACTTTGTCTTGAAATTGGTACTCAACCAGCACGACCAACGAATAAACAAATACAAAGACACAGCTACAACGTGAGAAGCGCTTTCTATCAGCGATCGGTATAATAACAAAAAAAGAAAAGAAAAAAAAAACGCGTGGTGGTGGTGAAAACTTATTTGCTGGAGATTTTCAGCGGAGAAGCTCCGGGTTGTCGAAGGTTTTAAATGCGAATGCATTTCTTAGTCGGGCTATGTCAGGCATCCGGCGTTGTCCGGCGTTGTCCGCGGAGGAGGAGGAGGAGGATAGGTTGAGGAGGTGTCCGCGCGCCGGCAGGTGTTATCTCTCCGCTCTCACTCCCTCTCCCATAGCAACAGCTACGGGCGCGCGCGCTTATCCTCGCCCCTAGCAAACGGAGCAGGTGGTGCGGGCGGAGTAGCGGAGAGTGAGTGGAGAGGAGGAGCGCGCTCTGGTGTGTGAGGGCGCTCGCATCGCGGGAGCTCGGCGGAGCTCCCGCGTGTGTGGAGAGAGTGTAGGAGAGGGTAGGTGCAGTGCTTCGCTGCTCCTTCTCTCGCCGTTCGCTCTCTCTCTTCCCTGCGCCCCACTCTCCCGTCCGCTCGCTCGCACGTATATATAAATGGAGTGAAGCACGCGCGAAATGCATTCGCATTTCCTCACGATTCCCTTCGGGGAGGTGGGGGCATTTTTTTTTGGCTTGCGGTGGGTGGGCCCTAAGTCTAGGGCTCCGCTTGCAGCAGCCGCTCTGCGGGCCCGGTCAATCACACTCAGCTGATCTTCCAGGTTCTCTCAGGCCAGCAGCTGTTCCCATCGCTCCGCTGCGGAATTCTGCATTGGTGCTAAGGCTGTAATGGCCTGACATTCCCACGTTATGTGGTGCTATAGGGTAGCTTTAACTGAGCACCATGGGCAGTAAGGAGAGTATGCCGAGGGATGCATTTTACTGAGGGTGTGCAAATTTGGAAACGGGCCGGTTTGAATTCGCATGGCAGATCCACTGTTGTGAAACCTGAGAAATTGCGTAGCACCGGCGCTCAGCGATTCCCGTTCGTAGAGTTCCCCCCTGCTCCGTTTACCAAAGCGTCAATGACGTCAATGTTTGAGGAGAAGCATGCGGAGTTTGCCCGGCACGAGTAGACTATTAGGCAAATTCACAAGCTCGGTGTGTGACATATGTGCGCTGGTTTTGCTGCGCTTTGTCGACTGCCTGCTAGTTACGGCAGTTGAGATACGCGTCATCTGCGGCGAGTTCCGCCTGGTTGTTTCCTCCGTAAGATGTAGCGACGCAGCGCCGATGAGGCGTTGGGGGAGGGGCATTCGCTCGCTCGGCAAAGCGGTGGCGCCCTCTCGCGTGCCCCCGGAGTCAGACGAGGATTTTTTAATGGTTTTAGTGATCTTTAGTTAATTATTCGATTACATTTTGGTCATTTCTGTTAATTATAACATTGTAGACCTTTTTCGTTAATATTAATGCGGTTTTAGCATTGCAAGCCTTATGGACCGTATTAAGGACTTCACTGTGAGCGTGATCGCGCCACATGAGATTCATAAATGGATAACAAAAGGGCCCTAAAGTGCGCCGCACTTAAACATTACGTGCTCAGAAACGTTGGACAACGCCATCGGCGTAACTTAACGAACGGCAGTTGATAAAAAAAAAAACGTATAGCAGGTCCACTATTGTGGAACCTGAGCAAGTGCGTCGCACGGGAACCCAGCAACTCGCGTTCGTAGAGTTCCCTCTGCTCCGTTTACCAAAGCGTCAATGACGCCAATGTTTGAGGTAAACATATAGGGTTTCCCCGGCGCGAGTGGAATCTTGCTATGCAGAGTCGCAAACTCGGTGTGCTTCGTGTGCGCTACTTTTTGCTGCGCTTTATCGACTTCCTGCTTGTTACGGCAGTTGAGATACGCATCGTCTGCAGCGAGTTCCGTCAGGTTGTTTCCTCCATCAGATGTAGTCACGTGGCCACGCAGCGCCAACGCAGAGGCGGAGCAGGGGGAGGAGCATTCGCTCGCTCGGAAAGGTGGTGGCGCCCTCTCATGTGCCCCTCCGAAGTCAGCCCCATGTTTCCGAAATGTTTTCGCGATTTTAAGTTGATTAATGCGATTAATTCTTGGCTATTTCTGCTAATTATATTATTTCAGATCTAGTTCGTTTATTTGACTCCGGGTTTGAGCATTCCTAGCGTTGTTTTGTTCTGTATTGAGCGCATTACTGTGAGCATGATCACTCCACACGAGATGGATAGAGAAGCCGCGCCCGTAAAGCGCTCTGCACTTAACACGTGTATTTCGAGAGACAGGCTGAGCATGAACAAGTGGCATTTCGCAATATCTGCAGATGAAACACCCTTCTAATAACGTATGCATTCACGGCCCTTACCAACATTCCGTACTCTGTTCAATACATTTGCTTGCCCTAGTTAAAGCACTTATTCACGTAGGCAAGAAAAAGAATCTCGGTCGTTACAGTTAGAATCAGTGGAGGCACGGCGTGCGACGGTAATAGTAACGGTAACTATAACTGTAATTATAACAAACAAACAAACAGCTGTCTAGTTCTGTTGAGGACACAACGCGTATTCATACACATTTCTTTCGTTTTCGAATATGAGAAACGGCCGCCTGTCGTTATCAATCCTTTTCAAGTTATTTTTCTTGTTCCTTTTATTAGACCCCCAAGAAGCTGCCGTCTTCATATTGCCGAAGTCGGCAAGTCAGATCTGCGAATGATAAGTAATGAACGGACTCGCCTGAAATGAATCGTTACGAAAAGACAAACGGAGAAGAGCCAATACTTCACCAGTATGAGCCATTTTAGTCCTATAGTAAGAAGGAGCGTAGGGCCATGGCTTTCTCAGAGACGCGCCAGCTCAGCACGTGAAGTATCAATGCATCACAGCTAACGCGAGAGAGAAATAACGCCAAAGAGAAATGGATTGGGCAGCTTATACCCTGATGATTATTTACTAAAGAATAAGATGAGAAGAGAAAAAAAGAATAGAAGGACAGAAAGAAGGAATGAAAGTGAGGGAGGGAAGGAAGTAGAAAGAGGAAGTAACAAAAAAAGAAAAGAAAAAAAGTCGCCACGTCAGTAAGCGCGTGGCTTAGTCTATAACAAACGCAGTTAATTGAGTAGGAAGAAGTCTTGGGCCCACAACTTACAGAAAAAACAAAACGTGAAAGAAACGGATCTTCCTTGAGTGCTCGTTGGAAAAGAACAGAAGAGAAGCAAGTTCGCGCTCGGCACAAAGGGCCTTCCGAACTTTCGCGGATCGCACTTTGTGGCTCTCGCCGATTCCTTCTTTTTTTATTTTTTTGCTTTTGTTCAAAAGAAAAAAAAAGTTTTGTGGGTGGCTTTGTTTTGCCTTGATTGGATCGTGGTGGTTGAACGTCATCGTCGAATCTTATCAAATTACCCGGAAATCTGTGCCGCCCCGCTTAACAAGGTTACACCTTCAACTCCAGCCGCACGAGGCGCGCTCAGGAAGTCTCCTGAAGCATCGTCAAGAGAATACCGGACACCACGAACACATGGCCACTCTTTTTTTTTTTTTTCTGCACGCCTGCTATGACATAAGCGAACAACGGCGAACATGTGCGACTTCAGGTTCAGGGGGTGCGGCGTCTATCCTTCATGCACAGAAGTCTCAATTCCGAGCATGTTCAACCAGCCGAACAAGTACTTTAGCATCGTGATTTCGTTGTGTGTTCACATCGCATATTGTAGGGCAGCTATATAACGGGCTTCTGTATAGTCTGTCAGGACGTCGCAGTGACTAAAGAAAAAAAATTACACCATATCCCGCTAAAGGGAACCATGTGTAGATGTGAAGCAGCGGGCGCTAACGCTTACACTGGCGGCGGCGTTGACGCTGGCGCTCATCGCAGCGTTGCGCAGGACAGAAAACTGGGGAGGCGCAAAGCACGCAGTGATGGAGCGGTGTTTCCTACTGGAACATATCAATCGCTGCTAATGGGCAATGAGAGACAGAAGACTCCGACTGGACACAGAGACCCGCAGTCTGCTTTAAGTTAACGCGCACGCTGCGAATTTTTATTGTTCAACAGCGCACAGGAGAAATCTCCCACCGGCACCACCTTGCAGGCCGAAATCCATTGCCATATATACGGAGTGGCCAGTGAACGGTTGTGCAGCGCGAGCAGTCGGTTTTTTCAACCAAGAAACTCGCTAGCAGACGCTGCCTGCGTCGGCGTCGCGAGGCGAGAGAGGGGGAGAGGAGGACGGTACGCGCATGCGCAGTGGGGAGTGTGGACGCCGCGGGCAGGGATGCCTAGAGGAGAGAGGGGGAGAGCGTAGGAGGATTAAGCTCGGCCATAAGATGCTTCACATCTAAAAAAATAATAAAGGCGACCCCTTATACTTGGCTTATACTCCATCTCACAATTACCTTGCAGCACTGCCGAAGCTACGAGGAGTAAACAGGCAGTGTCCTTGCGCAGCACATAATATAGTCCCGGGCTTAACTGTGATTATCAACGAGGTGCTAGTGCTTTAGCTGTGCTTCTCGCATGACGCGTTACGGCGCTACGTGGTACGTTAGGCCCTTCACGCATGCACTTCGAAATTTCTGAAATGATGAAGAGATTACCGGCTGGTAGCCGTAATAACCACCCTAACCTCGGTGACGTACAGCAACATGGCAGCCCCCATACACTCCAGACCACCCGCTTCCATCCGAATTCGTGCTTTTTACTGGCTCTCTGCCCGAACAGCAAGAAATAAGTGGCATAATCTGTAATCGCTTAGTCTAATCTAACGCTGAGGGCAAAGCATCAGGTATCCTCTTTCGCTATTATTTATATCGCTCGTTTGTTTTGGTGCTGCTAGGACTACTGAGGCGATGCCAAGCCGTAAAAGTGGTTTGATGTTAACTGAGCAGATGTCGCCACAACATTAGCGTCGGTGATGCGTTGACGATGCGAAACACCCTGAATGTCTATATTGTTTTCTGTGCCAATCATTTGCTCTTCCCCTCAAGAATGGTACGCGATAACTGCTGAAACGGCGCCGACCGCGCTGGCAAAAAAGAACTCGGTGAAAACGCCAGTATGAACGCTGTTATGAAAAGAACCACGTTCCTCACAAACGCGAGCGAACACGCCCTACACAAGTGGGTTTCTCAACACAAAGAAACAACGAGGTGGCTTTCCCACAGAGGTTTCTGCGTTTTGTATTAATTGGAGGGAGACAAGGTAGGCGAGCCGACGCCAAAGAGACGACGAGCAGACGACGCGACGCGGATGAACACGTCTCGAGGAGGCTTTCGCCTTTCCTATTGGCTAACAAGCCCTGCAGCTTCCACAGTGCTGCAAGGTATTTCTGAGATGGAGTATAGATATCTGGCGTTGGCACTCCCACGTTGGTGTCCGTGTGCCCCGGTGTATTCCTTGGATTAACATGAAAGGAACACTAAAGCGCAAAATGATTTTTCTCGTATGAGTAAACTACTCATTCACGATACCAAAAACACAAAGCTTCCCGCGAGAAGACGCTTCGTAACCGAGAAAACGCGCAAAAGGAAAATGTGGGTGGCGACGCCAGCTTGGTTTCCGCACCATTTTCCGTGACGTCACATATTTTGACGGCGCTTGCTAGGGCCTACGTAGATCCTAATCGGTAATAATGAAGTACATGGTCCTCTGACGGGGCCATAGACTTAACATACCAAGCTTTGAAGGGATTTTATTGAGCCAATGGCGCCAAAGTACGATAAACACCCGTTGTGATCCGTGACGTCACGCGTGGAGATTTCGGCGCGAAATTTAAAATGAAACTTTGACCTTGATTTTTCTCTCCTGTTAATGTCTCTATAATGGTGAAATTAACGACATTAGCGTTCACAGAGTACAATTTATCAATCTGAACCGATTCCATGTTTGTCTTTAGTGCCCCTTTAAATGGGTCCTGCGACACTTTTCCAAGTAATCATTCAATGGTTTTAGCAGAAGAGTTAATTGCCTCACGAATCAACTGCCACAGACATTTTTAGAATTTTTAGAATTAATTTCGGTAAGTTATCCTGACATTTAAACGGTCCCTATCATAAGTAAACTTATGCTCCTATAGCATATGTGTCTAATGTAACTCTTGGAAGTTCAGTTCTAAAAAATATAAATTCTCAGCCTGTCAGTCAGAGACGCTCTTTCAGGGTAAAATGTTTTTTGTTTGTATGTTCAGCGCCGCCATCCGTTTGTAACCTCTAACATATTTCGCGAAACGAGACAGAAAGTTCCCAGCTATCTGCATGCCTCATTTGGCGTTGGAGAATTATTGGTGTACATTGCAAATTTATAACATCTATTCTCGAATGTATTATTATAGAACAGTTTACGAGGGATGAAGCATTTTACACTTGAAATTTGCAAGATTCACTTAGCATAACAGGCGCTTTTAAAGCTCTTGTAGAAAGAAAAATAGCAAACG